>JABUQX010026376.1:0-50000 GCA_015478945.1 Trachelipus rathkii
TTCTGGACTTCGGGAATTTTATCGACGACGTTTTCTTTCACGGCATATTGTCACTCCTCTCCAACACCATTTAATCTTCATATTAACCCCTCTCCAAAAGAGGTCTTCTTCTACACTTTAATACTCCGCTCCCTCAATTTTCCGGAATTTTTTTACGCTCCTGGGGTCCTCTTAACTACCATCCCCATATATCTCTTATCTTTCTCTCTATCTTATATTTATCTTTACTTAATATCTATCACTATCTATATTGGTTCTCTATTTTTTCTACTAATATTTATCATTCTATTAATTGCATGCTGAATCTGACAGTGTTTTTATTAATTAAGAAATAGATCGGGTTGCTTTTAAAAAGAAGAGGACTATATTTCTTTAGTTTATTGTCATTTACTGTAACTGATAATTGATTTACGTCTGATTATCCTTATGGCTTTACCCCACCATTCTTCCCCTCATATGTTGCTCTGTAATGATTGTTTATTTGAATTAGTTGAGAAACTAGGTTTATTCACATTTGGGGCACAATATCTTAACAAATTATATATAAGTATTTATTATATATATAGTTATATATATATATATATATATATATATATTATATATTTATAGGATTGACTATATATATATTTCTTTATACAATTGTAAGTCATTAACATATTTGCAATTAATTAAACATTCCGTAATTTGCACTAATTCACGCCCGCTCGTTATGTGGAGACGATTTTGGAATATACTAATATATATATTAGTATATATATATATATATATTATATATCTATATAATATATATAATTATAGTAATATAGTATATATATATATATATTATATTATATTATAATTATATTATTAATTATGAGTTTCATGGCGCAGCTAATTTTTTTTATAGTTGCTTAGTATATGATACTAGCATTAATTTAAAATGATGATAAGAAGAATACGAAATTTGGAATACTAAAAATTTAATGAATAAAAGTAAGCTAAAATGTTCATTTTTGCATGAGAAAGAGAACAGGATTTTTATATTTGTATGAAAGAATTTGATGAGTAAAGTAGCCAATTAAATAAATTTGTAAATAGCGTTCCGCACTGGTTTGCTTTTTGTTTCATACAAGAAAATTGTTTGTTATTACATAAAAAAAAGCATAACTTGACTTAGATGGGCTGTAACCTCCTAACCTAGTGGGTGACGATGCAGTACATCGTCTAACATGATATGGATCGACGCATGCAATATTTCGACCTACTACAGTACAAATGGATATACTTGCCGTACGAGATTTTCTTAGACGCCGCTCTGGTTCGGACGCTAGAACTCATAATTTTAATTGTTAGTCGATATATAATACAATATATGAAAAAAAAGAGGTAAAAAAAAAAAAATTATCTGCGCCATAGACACACACACCACACACACACAACACACACATATATATATATAATATATATATATGTAATATAGTATAGTGATATATATTATATATATAGTAGTATATATATATATATTATATATATGAATATCTACCAGTATGATTATATATACTAATATATATATATCTATATATTACGTAGACATAATGAAAATTCAGATTAATATATTGATAGCTAAATGGCCTTGAGTTTTAGGCGATACTACAGTACTGGCACACATACAGTTACATAAGCATGATAGTCAGTATATTACAAGCAATTAAATCTGAATCCTATATTTTAATTACCTGAATATGATATTATTGTGTTAAATAAGATTAATTATATGTAATTATAACGAAGTAATTTTATATATATTCTTACCCCCTCCCTTCCCACTCCCTCATTCAAATCTCCCAATATGACTAAAATATTTTATTCTCATTTTTTCCATCTTCTGCAGTTGATAAAATGATATTTTAAAATTAGGTTTCCGTTTCAATACATAACACATGATAGGTTTATTTATTATTTATTTTTTTTAAATTTAATGCATAACCAAACTTTTCTCCTAAACACGATCATTCAGGATTTACCACCTAAAACTCTTTCTTCTGGCTGTTTCTCTGTTCGTCGCCCAATTCACTGGTCGGTTACGCTATCATACATATAAAGCTTAGCATCAAGATACACAATTGTCCAGCCTCACGTCTACTTACATATTATAGTGAATTACCCTTTTCTCACAAGGATTCAACTTTATTTATAAATACGTGCATCATTAAAGCCTTCACGAACTACACACTGGTCTTATGAACAAGTCGGCACCGATTCACGCCCACATCTTCGTAGTAGCTGATGAGAATTAGCGCGATGGGAGGCTACATTCTGGCTCATCACTCTCTTCGTCACCTGGAGGCGCCGAATCATAGACCTATGAATCTCTCGCAAGAATCCATCCACCCCTCCTTCTTTCACCTTACGTTTCTGATGTATCCATACACATACCCACACATCGTATTTAACTCAAACATCATATCCATAATGACGTTCCTCCTTTCTTTTAAGGCTTTCTCGTTATTTCTTACACCTCGCACATTCATATTTATCTCCATCATACAACCCAAGTTGCTGTATTCCATTCATAATCATGCTCCTTTCATACAATCTTCCTCTCTAATATACTTATAAGTATAAAACTCCATCAGGTGGACTGAATAGTCTTATATGCGATAATCAACCCAATCCTTGGTAATTCATTCCCAAACCAAGGCTACCACCCTTAACTATAAATATTTGGTATTAAAAAATACTTCTCACACATTTTAGACAACTAAATTACTTTTACAATCTAATCTCAGAATACAACAGGAGAAATATTCTTGTTTAAAAACTAAACTAAATATAATATTAGGCCACACCCATAATAACATCCATACAACAATAAATATAAAGGATTTATAATTATTTAATTTATAAACTATATATTTATTATTCTCTCTCAAATATACACTATGTTGTTAGAGTATAAAATAATAGCTTTATAAATACTATTAAATATATTTGAAAAATACAAATATAAAAGTTTAACCACTGAAAAACCACTATTAAATCTAATTTACACTCTATATTAGAATATAAGGAATTTCCCAGTCCCATTATTTCCCTGTCGATAGCTATATGGCAGATCTTTGCCTAATTATTATAACTAATAACTCTGTTTAAATATGTGAAAAACGCTATCGTCACGAGTTAATACTAAGTATCATAATATATAATATTATTATTTATGGTTTATACTATCTATAAATAGTTTTAGACGTTTGAGTAGTAATTTTCTCTGGAAATCCCTTCTTACAAGTGAGTTCAGTATGTATATAAATTTTAATTTGTATAGATAGGAGTATATATCTTAATAATTTACAATGTTACAATTATTCTTAATTAGCATATATACTCTATTAATTTATAACGTACTATAAGAATATATGATATATTTTACTATATATGAATATTAGTATAATAGGCCAATTTTTAATAATTTTGGATTTAACAAATTTATGGCAATGATGTTCTGATACATTTTTTTGATCGTTTGAGGTAATTTGTCGGGAAAGTTCCTTTCAATTTTGTTCTATAGTAATGAATTAATTCTTAATTTGTAAAGTGATTAAAGGATAAATTTGCTCAAATGTTTCAATCTACTTAAATATATATCATGTTGGAAGACCTAAAGTATTTACAAATCATCAGAAAATGGGATGGAGAGTCGGAAGCATATTGCATAAAATGATACATCGGAGTCTTATATATTTTGATATATCTGATTTTCAATTATTTTATAACGCAAAAACCTATTTTTTTGAAAAAAAAGGAATATTATTATATAATAGAAATAATAAATAATCAGTGGAAAATATATATAACTTTTTTTCTAATAAGAATCGGGACGATATTTTTTTATTTTCTTCTCAATATTTATCTTTTGTACATAAGTTTCCATAAAATTAATTTAATGTCTATTGAAAATTATGTATTATCCAGACAAATAAGAGAGGATGTACTAAATGTGGATATTTAAATAAAAAATATTTTATCTACTACCGATCTATTTGACTACAAATTGTTTCTTAGAAAATTTGTAATGCTGATTGGGTATATACTTATAGTGTAACAGCATGAAAATATATTTATGGCACATCAATTTTTTCAATTATCAAAGAGTAGAATAATTAAAGTAGGTTATCTTTGGATAATTCGAGGGTCAAGCGGGTTGATTGGGCCGCGTTGCGTCATTAGGAGGGATCTTGGGATCTTGTCAAAAAACGGATCTTGGAATTTAGGGGGGTCGAGATATCTTGTAAATTGTATTTGGCGGTAAAAGAGATAATTCCTTTCAAGAACTTACAATGAAATATGAGAAATAAAGCGTTTTAAAAAAGTTAATCGGATGTAGATAGAAGGCTAACATTTTAAACCTGTTATGCATGTTATTACACACTAACGTTTACCTTAAAACCGATACCTTTCTGAAAATAAAAAGGGTGGAAGTTGTAAAAAGACTTAAGAATACACGAAACAAAGGGTAATAAAAATGTCCCACCGACCTCCGAGTCGGAGACTTTCTCGGGATATACTAGCAGATCGAATAATACAAAAGACAGATGGGAACCTACGGTGAGGTAGAGATATTTCGACGACATCTGAGGGGATCTCGAGGCGAACCGAACGCCTCTTTTCGGATATCGGTTTGGGTGTTAGGGGGTGGATTCATACCGCCACATCCCATAGCTCGGCGGCGGTATGGATGAGATTACATTCGTTCGTCTTGGTCAACCCCTAAAGTTATCCCGCTGAATCTGAAATTGCTGCGGTCCGAGGTTGCTCCGATGCCCCCCTACGGTGCCGGGGTTATATAATATAATATAATATACTTATTGCAATTATATTACAGTGATAATTTCTAACATGCGTCCACTAAAGTATAATCTTATATATATATGTTATATTATATATTGAGTAGATCTATATATAATATTATTACTATTTATATTGGGGTTATATTTTGTGCTAGTACAGAGGTATGTTGGGGCGATGTTTGTGGTGTCTAACCGTTGATCGGGTATTACCTGACCCCCCGGTATTCATAGATTTTTTTGTTATGTACTGTGGCCTTCTGTCCTGTGGTTTAAGGAAGTTCTGTGGACGGTTTAGTAGACTTCAGATTTTTTTGATAGATTTTAAATACAATTTGCGTACGATACATTGTTTAATTGTTACCTTTATTTATACAGTCACGATTTATTACAGATAATTTTATAGGCGTTCAGGTTAGACGTTTTGCGCTGATTCCGGAAATATAATGCTTTTTTAAATAGCTGAGTTAGCCATTAAATGTATAATTGAGTATTTAACGATAAGAAAATATGACGTGACAAGTTTACCTAGTAGCTGGCGATATGATAATGTGGTATGTAATGTATATAGTTTTGTTTGTATTGTTATTGTTTGAAGTTGGTGGTCCAGCTATAGCCGAATGGTTCATTAAATAATTAATATGTTTAGTTTCTTTATATATGCTGAAGAAATTAATGTTGTCTGACGTGTTTTGTAATAAAGGGTGAGATGAAAGTGTCAAGATGTTGATCCGAGTAGATCTTTATTTGGAGTTTGGATTGATAGGTGAATTGCAATGTTATTTTATAAGTATAACTTTGAGGTGCGGTTGCGAGTTTAGTAAGTTATATGTAGGTCAGTATATGGCGTAATATAATAGTTATAAATTGAAAGATTTGTTTAGTGAGAGGAGATTTTATTTAAGTTTATTATTTCTGTATATATTATAATGATATTTAGTTTAGATTATAGTAATTATATACTATTGTTGGGTATAAGTTATATTCAATGGTAATATTATGATACGTCGTTTGAGTCTGGGTGTGGTAGTGGGTATATGTAATTAAAGCACATTGGATATCCAGTTGGTTATGCGGTATGTTCCTGCTTAGAAAGATGGGCTCACAATCTTCTATAGTTCGAATAGATCTACAAGGAGCTTACCAGGAAGAGGGTAGAGGTTGCACTTGTCTGGAGGAGGAGGCTGTTCCATTATAGTGTGGTCGGGAAAATAGGGAATAAGAATAAAAAATAAAAAAAAATGAAAAGAAAAAATAAAAAAAAAGAAGGAAAATAAAAAAAAAAAGAAATATAAGGAGAGTCATAGTCCTCAAAACACCTACAATTAGCTACAATCGAGAAGAAGTAGGAAGCACACTAGTTGTCATTTTGGATAGCTCAGTTAAAATTTTGCATTAGGATAAATGTACAAATAGAATAAAAAAAAAAAATTATTGGTGTATTAATTATAGTATATATGATTAGAAGGCCTATTTAGCAGGGCTGCGATATAGTCGTTAAAAATAAATAGGACTGATATTAAAGTTTGCTTTTTTTAACTAAAGAAGAGACCCAAAGGGTAAAACCGCACCGCTGGCAGGAAGTCGGGGCATTCTGCTGTTGGCCTTTGTTGTCTTTTACGGCTCCTTATGGTAACCGGGTGACATAGTGGGTAGGAGCCTATATTTCCCCCCTGTTCCCGGGGTAACGGTCTCCGAACCCTCAGATAGGCTGCTTCGTGGGTATTTTTTGGGTGGTCGCGCGGGGTTTTCTCTCCGCCCCTTCCCTGACACAACATTCTTTACGTTGAGTACGGTCGGAGAATATTTGATTTGTTTAGTTTTATGGATTAAGTTATGGTTAGGGTTATCTTGTAGTCGAGGATTGGATAGATATCCGTCCCACTCCTTGGTTGTTTCCTCGTGTGCTCGATAGTGCTAAATTTGGCCCAATTTGTAATACCTTACAATAATAATTATTATATTATTTTATATAGTGATGTTAGAGGTATTTGAGAATTATAAGGCATTACTATATGTATTTAGTGAAGTATATTATAACTAGGCGTATAGTTATCGTGTTTATGCTGCGGTTTAGTGGGTTATGAAGATGGCTTATTGGATTTGTAAGCTTATATAGTAGAGGTTGAAAATTTTTGGCGTTTATTAGGTTCTATATATATATATATATATATTATTTTTATTATATTGGGAGTGTTATTTATTCTTTTAGGTGTCTCCCATCCATCTTATCAAGTTTCATAATTTGATATTGGCTATAAAAAGAAATCAATAATTGAATGTGTGTAATTCAAACGGACTTCGCCAATCTTTAACATTTGTTCCTAAGTTATCGATTTTTTACAAAATTCCAAAATGTATTTCATTTTTCCCTGTACTTGTAATTTAAGGATATTTTTTAAAATTGATGTTAGAGAAATTTTTGTAGTATGTCGCTGTATTGATGTTTTTGTTTTTGTGGTTCTATGTATTTTTGTGTGTTGTTGTTTACCGTTCCCTCTCGGTGGTAAATTCATTCTTTGTGCTCAGGTTACTTCAAGGGAGTCAATGTTTCCTTTTCCTGCGCGCTATAGAGGGTAGCTGTTTGTAAAGATCGTTGTTTTTGGAGGGAATATGGATTTGGGTGGCCTTCTTACTGAATGGGTGGTTTCAAGACCTTAATATGGGGGCTGAAATCTTAGGTCACCTATACTGAAGGAAATAATCTTGGTTGTATATTTTATGTGTCTAAGTATGCAGTTTTAAGCTCGGTGTTATTCTAGGTTATATGTTTTAGATGAGTGTCCTCGTCTTATATATTATTATTAATTATTAATAAAATATTTATATTTAGTTATGATAAAATATTAGAAGTGACCATGCTTTTTAAACAGGGATTATAGTATATTCCAAGTTGTCTTTTTATGTATAAAAACTATTTTTTACTAAGTTTAATACATAGTTTTATTTATTTTATTATTATTTTTAAAATATTTATATTCGGGTTATTAATACTATATAACTACCTGAGAATAGTAGTTATATTTCAAGAGTGTTCTTCATCTCTAGTCAACCAAATACCCTTAAAGTAATCTTCACCCAAAAGAAAATTTTGAAGTGTTAGTTGGATCAACTGGCTCGGATTGAAGCCGCTCATTTGGCATGCGGCATTCACTACGCCGTAACCGTTGTTTGAACGACGCACAGCCACGATGGGGACTAGAAAGAAGAAGCGGGAAGGAAATGCTTCCTGGCATGGGGAATATACATGAAAGTTGCAGGCGCCACTAAAAGGAAACCGACGACGCACTCTTTTCCTCGTCGCCAGGGGTGGACGGGAAGATGCGTCGTGGTTCCTGTTTTGGTGGTGGTATAGCGCTTTCATCTCGGCACAAAGAACATCTTCTCGGAGCACTGCTACTTCTATGTTTAGATCTCATCGGGTGGATACGTGTCGTGCAATACAGCTTACGTACGGTATGACAAGTCTGGTCTATTAAAAAAGGGCTAGGGACCTATACTATTATAGTATCTTATTTATCTATTTATTATATATTATTATAAGACCTTTAGGCTGGATAAGTATATGGAATTTTGTCCAGTGAGGTTACCCGTGAGTAGCCGGGGCCAGAGGCCGGGGTTTGTAATACTTTAAATAATTAATTATTTTAAATAATAAATGCAAGGCAAAAAAATACAAGATCGTATTGTGTAAAGTATGTTAAATTTTTAATCCAATTAGCACATATTTACAATAAATATAGTTTTTCCAAAATTAATTAATAATTATTTATAAATATTATATTATATATAAAAAAATAAGAGAATATACATTTTATATTAAATTAATTTTAAATTAACATATAATTATTATTGAGAAAAGAATTTTATAGATATATAATTGATATACATAAATAATAAATAATTGATATAAAAATTATATTAATATTTTATATATATCTGTAGTATATATTTTATATTATTATATTAAAATATAATATATATATAATATATATATATATGATATCTAATAATATTATTATAGAGTATGTATTATTTATAGGAAAAGAATTATAATATTACTATAGTAATATATAATATTATTTTTTATATAATTTAGTTAATACATATTATATTATATATATATATATATATAAGATTGATATTAAAATAAAAAGAATTGTGATTCGATTTGCATTCGTGGTTAAATGGATTTCAAGTATTTATTTATATAATATTATAATGCCAATGTTTATATACTAATATTATCATATTTATACACAAATATAATATATTTAGTGATAGTGTATTATTTTATTAATATTATATAATAAATTTTATATTATATATAATATTTTATTATATATATTATAACACATATATCTATCTGACTTATATATTAATAGTGTTGTATATATATATATATAACAGTATAGTAATATATATATTATATATATATTATTATATAATAAGAGATAGATATACTAATAAAATTTGATATCATTTTACTGCTGGTCCCGCCATCGATTAACTCCGAAAGAGTTACACACCCGCTTAGTAATAATGTAGCCTGTGATTTAGGCTTATATATTATAGAGCTAATTAGGTTATTTATATACTATATATAATTAAGAAAATTATATCTATATATTATAATATTATATATATGTTTTATATAGGTTTTTAGTTATATATATATAATAGTAGTATATATATATATAATATTATTAAATTGCTTTTGGGAACGCAAGTAGTAGATTAAAACAAAGCAGCTTCACCTGCTAGAATATAATTAAATAATATTATATAAAGTAGGGCACAGATCTAGGGATCTTGCTAACAACTTTTCTATAGGTAAGCTTTAGCCAAACTATGATTCACAGCTTAGATTAAACCCTGCCGCTACGACGGCCCCTATCCAATTTCCAATACTAATGCAACGTATTATAAACGTACTGTTCTCCTGGTTATCGTTCTTCAATAAAACCATTTAATTATCGTGCAAAGATTCACATTCCCTATCCTCTTAAATACAGGAAGACTTGATAGAGTAGTAAGCATTACACTTTAAATGCCTTCTCAGCAGAAAACCAATTTCTTTAACTTTCGACGTCACCTCTCTTTTTCCAACTTTGCCGTAGCCTGTCCCCATTTATTCGTTCTAAAATTATCTAAAAACTATATTAAAGAACATATAACTGCACTTTTAAATATCCGTCTTTTCTCGCCTTATCTTTTAAACATACATTATTTCTATGTAATCATTTATAATATAGTTAATAGTTGAGGTAGTTAATAAGGGTTTTCTATATTTTACTTTATTATAGCAATTCTTTATTTTTACAATAAACAATACTTATATGTAAGTAGGCCTCAAGGGACATAAATTGGTGTAATGTTCACTGATTAGCACAAAAAACTTCTTTTATAATGATGAGAAGTTGCTTGAATTTATATAATTTACTTGCTCTAGGAATCTTGTTATAAAATGGTTGCGTCCCTATATACAGAAGATTTAATATTGGATCACTACTCAGTATAATATATATTTATTATAATAGCTCTCTTTCCTAAATGCACAATGTGCCTTATCGTTTGATGTGTGTGACTAGACTGTATAGGTATCCTGCGCTAACTTCCAAATGAGCATAAGCATCAATAATATATAAATTTATTTATTACAGGAAAAAAATCATTCATATTAAGTATAAATATGTATAATTGTAATATTATAATTATCACCCTCTCATATCTTATTAGTATCCTTGTATCACACTATGAATTGTCACTTGTTAACTACCGTTCTTCTCTACCTTTTTACTTGATAACTTATTGTGAATTTCATGGGAAAAACTCTTCACAAATCTACCTTTTTTACTGTCTAAAGAAAACCCACTTCCTTCCTCTCTTAATCATATGCATGGTTATTTTCCGGGACTCATATCATATAACACAAGAATTAGCTATCAACAACTGCCCTCTATCTTAGAGGCCTTCGAGTTTGCTCTCCTCTTAATCTATACTAATCTCGTCAATCATGATAATCAATTTCTTTTTTCTACTTGTCATAAATCGATAACCTGACCGTAATCAAACTAAAATATCCTCCTAATGTCATTAATTCAGCATTCCGCACTAAGCAGCCAAAGCAATAAAAGTCTATATATAAGTAAAAACCTTTGCCCCATTACCTCACACGTGAGGACCATTTTCATATATCGTTAGGCCCATCCTTATAAGAACTTAAAATGTTAAATCACATCAAATTAAAGGGGAACCATCTGCCAAAATATTCGCTTAAAAATAACAAGTATACAATTCCCTTGAAAAAGTTTTTTAAACCGCCTAAAGATTATACGTATCAAACCAACGCATGCATGAAAATTCCCGATGCTAATGACTGTCGTCCTGTTTACCATTAGCGCGACTAAGACTAACGCCCAGACGAGTTACATGGATTCTTTGAGAAATCAAAGACCGTCTCCTAATTCAGGTTTTAACAGATCCATGAAAACTCTGGGGGTGCAGACCAAAAATCGAATTATAAATTCCGTTCCTCCATTCGAAATAAATCAATCAAGTTATTAAGAGAAAAATGACATGAATCGTCTAATATAGTGCAATATCATAGGTATATTTTAGATAATAATACCTAGGAAGGGGCAAACAGCAGTGATACGGCCTGTGAGCATAGTTTATTGCAAAGATTCTATAGACAGGAGGCTACCTGAACACCTCTAGAGGGGATATCCTTAGGTGTTGTAAAGCGGCTAAAGGCAGGGACAGGCCAAATCTTGTGGATATGCAACTTAATGAAAGTCAAATATTTTTTACATTTAAGCTTTTTTTTATTATTATTGTTGATAGTTTCTTTTGGTTCCATTCATCGGACTGGAAAAGAAGTTTCGATTTCTCTTAGGGGTCGGAAAATAAAAGCATATGTATCTTTATTTTGTGTGAGGTTCTCGTTTTATGTATTTATGCTGGTGATGTTCTTTTTTCATTAATTATATATTTATTATATTCGAGTTTAGGCGAGAGTGACGTATCGCTATATCCTAGGAGCAGTAGTGGTGTTGATGCTATATATAAAATTGTAGTATGTACCTGAAAGCCGGGATTATATGAGGTACTTAAGTAATACGCTACTATATTATCATATATATATAAATTATCATTATATATATATTCATTGAGTAATATTGTGATAATTACGAAATATTATTAAATATATAGGTGCGTTATTATTTTTTTTTTTTCAGTATTTTACCAATAATATTATATATATTAGTTTAAATAAATAATTTTTGAGAATAAAGAAGGAACAGTAAGTGCCTTTATTATTTTGTTCTTTAATCAATGTTTGACTGACTTTATACAATAATATACATTGCATGTTACCAAAATTACTGTTATTGCTCGAATTTCGTTTGGGATATACGTAAATTCGGGAAATTTTCTACGTTTCATGGTGTTAGCTAGAAACTCGGAAAATGATTATAACATTTGGGCCTCAAGTTTTTTTAATTGAAATCAAATAGTAAGAGTACCAAAGAAAAAAAATGTGATTATATCATTAATAAAAGCATCATTGATGAACAAAGGAGTAAGGAATTAAAATAAATTATTTATTTTGTTGTTAACTCCCTCTTATTATTCGGTTAGCTGTAAATTTACAGGTACACCACCGGGTAGAAAAGAGGCGTACCTACGGTTTTGCTCTGGTATCTTATGTGGCGGGCGGGCCGGGGAAGCGCGGGGCCGGGGAAGCCCCGGTCGTCCCTACTAGTGCAGAGTTGCAATTCGCAGCAGTGTAAATTTACTTTAATATGGGTCTATCATCATTTATCGTGACGGCGAGAATTCTCATCCTGCAAATGGTCATATTGATGTATTGCGGCAGCACAAAAAAAGCGGCAAGGGTCTAGTACTGATTCATAACGCAGTCAGCCTAGTAGAACAAAGTGATATTATAAATACGTAATATAGTATAACACATATAGTATTATTTATACTAGATTATTATCATATTATCGTAGTAATTAGGTAACATAATATTACTCTGTTATAATAATTATAAATGAGAATTACTTATGTGATTGGTTAAAAAATTAGTATAATCATACTATATATATACACAAAGCATAGAACTATATTAAATAATATATATTATTATTATAATTTATATAGATTTACAATAAGAGAAAAAAATCCAGACTTTACGGTTGGATCGTATAGAGGGTTCGACAGGACTAGACTCTTGCGAAGTTTCTGGGATTCTTGGAAAATGCGGGGAGGCCAGGGGGTACAGCCATTTTTCCATAGGATAACTGCTTAATAAGGGTAAATTTATTATATTGGGAGAACAGTTATGCAAATTAAATTTGAAAATAAAATACATATTTTAAGTTTTCAAAAAAAAACACAGACATACAAACCGCTCCAATAGTGCAACTCACGCAATTCATACCCCAACAAGAATAGGTAGGTGGTCTACTACTAAGATTTTCAGCGTCATAAATCATCAAAAGTCAGAATATTTTTATATTCAATAACAGAATATCTAATATAATAATACCAGTAGTATAAGTAAAATATGAAGTGTTATTATATAATTACTTACCTATTATATACTCATAGAATCATAGAATTAATAATAGTCGATGTTATATTGTTATACTATATATATCTTATTCATATCATTACTATTATTTTATATTTATTTATATGTTTAATTATATAGGTACTCGATATAATTATATAGTTTAATTTAACCCAGTAAGTAATTATTTTTAATAGCCTATATTCAGATATATATATATAATGAGATATACTCAATATGTGACTTATTATATATATATATAATAGTGTATTATGATAGTTATATAAATATTTTATATATATAGGGGTAATATATATGATATATATCAAAAGAGGGTCAATAAAAAAGGCCGATTTCATCAAGTTCCAGAGAGAAAAGTAAGTGTATAATATATATATGGGGTGCTGGACATATATATATATAGTAAATAAAAATTAATTAATATATAATATGATATATTATATAAGGGGTGGATGCAAAGAGGAGAAACGGGCTATATAAACTTGTAAAATCTGTAAAATTCCTGATATAGATATCTGAAATTTTTGTCTACAGTTACTCATTTTAAGATTTTCACATACTGGGCACCGACTGTTGTTAAAATTTTATGATGTATATTCTTGTAATATTTATAAATCAGTCTCTTCCCGAGAGGTCTCCATAAGGTTTAAACTTTGCCTTTATTCGCCATGGTAATGTACGCCCGACGATTGTATGTATAAAATATTACGGACAGTCGGTATAAAACCGAAAAATTGGGGTTTAAGATTTTCGTTCTTTCGGGAATACAACGCAAAAATACGACTATGGCACACAAATAACCCAACACCCGATAGCCAAAGTTGAGTACTCTAAAATCACTATTCAGGTTATCAATGGCAAGACTTTGCAGTCCACGCGAGTTGAACCTGACCCGGATATGCGAGTACTTTTCAAGAACGAATGACGCTCCCTTGAAAATCAAGAAAGTGTGGAAGGAGAGAGTATAATGCTTGCAGATAAATCTAATGAGACAGGTAGACTTATGCTGTGATGCGCGATTTAAGAAACAGGTTACTATATATTCGCGAGTATAGCTATGTAAGGACTAGTTTTAATCATACTGCCGATTAACGAATGAGTATTTGCTGTAAGCGCGTTCCGAATTTTGCACTTAGGGCCTAACACTAATAGAATTTAAGTGGAATATTCGGCAAAATAATCTAAGAACTTGACATATATTTCGGTTAATTATGTCAATTATCAACAAATTCTAGTTATATGTAGATCAATATGCTTATAAAATAACGAAAAACGGTTAAGTAATTTGTTATTCTCATATATAATTTTAAACTGGTTTAAGGTGTATATACGAATCAGGTTGCCTCTTTTTACTGCCCAAACGTGCTTTTACAAAACCAGGCAGGAATTTAGAAGCAAACAGCACACAGGGGAAAAAATTAAAAATTAAATATTTGCGGCGTAGTATGTCGGTTGATTTTGGATTGAAATGTTTCAATATTCATCAGCTACGAAATAAGCTTTAAATTTCCATTTGTTCCGCAATTTGATAAACTCCATCAACAGAGATTGATTCATAAATATTCATGAGTAAAAACCCTATTTGTGTTATTTTTTTTTTTTAATTTTCTTGTTATTACCAAAAACTACTAACACCCACCGATTGTAGTTCAAATAGAGATGAAGCTATTAACTATAATTATAAGATTTTATTGTATAACATCGGTCGAATTTATGTATACCTAACGAAATTTCTGATGTATAAACTTAAGGATTTTTTTAGGCTTTCTTATCTACAGCGTGTTATGATATATAAACAAAATGCACAAAACGAAAACCGATGAAACTTTAAATGTAATGTAATAACTAAACTTAACGTTAATTTAATTAATATACTATAGAATATACATTACTTAAACATGATTAGTGTATTGGGGTTTTACTATTCACTTATAAAAAGTGAGCTTTTCTTATGATAATAAGTAATCGTCCTGGCATCTGGACAGTTCGAACTCTTATAATAAGTATGTTCAAATTTTAATACTAAAAAAATTTAATAGATTTTTCTTATAAGATCCAACTTCCAAGAGGTGCCAAAGTAGTCAATAAAAGTATTGTCCCTACCTATTATCCAATTAATAATATTTCGGGTTGTTAATCTATAAATGCAATATTATTTTCTGTACTGTAAATATGAACATTCAATTTTTGAAAGATTTCTAGATTTATTAGACGTTAAGATTTTTTAATGGCACTAGTTTCTTAATTTTAATTATACGTACCCGGAAAAAATATTGTACGAATCACAGTTATGGCATTATTGTTTAATGTTTCTAGTGAAACTCCGATTTCTTATGGTAAATGATATATTCACGTCGTACCACGGAAAAAGTCCAAAAAACAAACCACCCAGTTCCTCAAGATCCAACATCAACGCTTTCTAACCAATTCGCTAGTCTTTCAACCCTCTTGGAGTTGGAAACCTGAAAGTTGGAAGACCTGAAGAGTGAAAATCGCTTTTCCCATTCTAGATCTACCACAGGCAACATCATATCTCTCTCAATTACAAATAAGCGTCGCTTCATATTACATTAAAGCCTTTTTCCTCTCTCTCTCTCGCTCATCTCTCTCTCTCTCACTCTCCACACTACCTCTGCACGCCCATATTGTCTATTTTCATTCCTACATATAATATATACATATCTCATCTCTCTCTTATTCTCATCCTCTCAAATCTTTCTCTTCTCCTATCTCTCGTCCTCTCCTCTTCTCTGTCTCTCTCTCTCTATAATATAATAAACTATTATAATATATTATTAATATTATATTAATATATAATAGATATATATATGATATTAATATATATATAATATATTATATATATATATAATATTAGATTAATAAATATATATATTAATAATATAGTATAATATATAATATTGATATATTAGTAATATAATACATGGACAAGTTAATTAAACGGCCTACATAACGGGATACGGGGGACGTGATACTATAATATAATATATATAGTATAATATATATATATATTATATATAGGTTTGTATATATATATTTAATATAGTATATAGTATGATAATATATATATATATCTATATTCAGTATATTATACTAGGTAATATATAATATTATAGAAACTATATAATAATATTATATTACCATATATAGTAGAGAATTATATCCGGTTCCATAATCAAATTTCCACATGGCATAAATTATATATAATAATATTATATAGTACATATATAATATATTATATATCATTATATAATAATATATAATATATATATAGATATATATATATAATTATATATATATATTTACTATTTTGATATATATAAATAATAGTAATGACTATTTAGTATAGTTAAGGCTTAGTCATTAAACAGTAATTACTGTTTGAAAATAACCAACATAGTAAAGACACCACTTCATTAGTGTTTTAAGAAGAACGGTAAGCAAATAAAATTTGTTAACTAACGATCACTTCTGCCGGGTTGAAAAATAAAAAAAACAGCATCGTACACCCTAAAACTTTGTTTATTTTTTATTTAATGTTTATTTTTTAAATTATTATGTTATGTTTTAATTTTTTGTTACTTTTATTCAACGAATAACCGCCGATATGATTTACTAATTTTTGCCTATATACCTTAGATTCCAAAAAAGTATTCAATTTTCAGTGAGAGCTTATCGTTTGTAATTTAACTATGTCTGGTAAGTACGTCGCTCCTAATCTGGAGGATATATATGTATATATATATTATAATATATATATATATATAATATATATATATATAATATATACTAATATATTATTCTATAATATATTAATAATATATAAGCATCATATACATATATTAATTATATATATAATATAAATTAGATATAGTATTTATATAATATTATATATATTATATATTTATATATAGTAATATATATATAATATATATATATATATATATCATATTAATATATAATATATAATATTATATATATTAATATATATATATAATATATATATATTAATATATATATATGACATATATATTAATATTGGATTATATATATTATATTCAAAAAATGTATACTATCATAAATGGAAGGTAATCGATATATTAAATATCGGACATTATCGATTATTTTTTCGATGGCGTTGATTAATGAATTTTATGATTATAAATATGTAAATCGAATTATTTTGATTGTAAATATGTATAAATTATAATCGATTGTAATCGAATATTTTAATATAGATATCGGGCTGCATCCCTAATATATTACTATAGGGGTATAGGTATAATACTATATATTATATATAAGATATATGATATAATATTAATGTTAATGGTAGAAGTCAGTATTATATACATATAATATAAAGAAATGAAAGGAAATAGATAGATAATGTATAAGGAAAATGATAACACATTTCAACTTCTAAAAGAGGGTTGAGACAGAGGATGTTAAGTCGCTTGTCTCCATTGTTATTTAACACTTTTTAGGGATAGTTTAGTCAGAGATATTGTTAGAATTGTGAAAGGAATTGATATGAATCTATATGAAGGTAATTGGGATATCTGCTTTCTACTCGTTGCTGATAATAATGAATCGGTGACAGATTCAAAGGAAAATCTGTGCCATTAAATGTTTGGGTTTGAAGGAGTGTGCCAACGGAAAGGACTAAATATTAATTCTGCTTAAAGTGAAGTCAGGAAAATTAGTGTAAAGTTCAAAGAGACGAAGGTCAATTTGGGATGGAAATTATAAAGGTGGAAAGGCAAAGGTATTGCGGATACTGAACAAGGTATATCGTACATAGGCGAAAGCTTGAGATCCTGTCCTAATTAGGGATGGATATCGGGGCATTCGGAGGGATGAAAGAAGAGAATATTAAGAAATGAAAATGAATTTGTTGGATTGTATATTTGCTCCAAATGTTCTGTATAGACGCAAGTCGTGGAGATTAAATTCTAAAATATGAAAAAGGATTAAGAATTTAAAAATGAAAAATATGAGAAATATCTGTTGAGTGAAGAGAAGGGATGGGATCAGAAAGAGAGAGGGGAAGGAGAAGAGAGAGAAGGCATTTCAGGAAGAAGGCGAAGGGAGGAAGCGTGGCGAAGAGGAGAACGGGGGGAGGGAGGAGAGCAGAGGAGAGGAGAGGCAGAACGAAGAGAGACAAAACGAGGGAGAACGAAGAGAGGGGGACGAGGGAGAGACGGGGGGGAGAGGTACGAGACGAAGGAGAGAGGGGAGAAGGAGGGGGAGGAGACAGAGTGGGGAGGAGAAGAGACGAGTGGAGAGAAAGGTTAGGGGAGGAGAAGAGGGAGCTGATTCGGAGGGAGTGGAGAGGAATGGAGAGGGAATAAGAAGAGGGAGAGGGGAAGAGAAAGGGAGGAGAAGAGTTAAGGGCAGAATCAGGGAGGAGGGAGGGAAGAAGAGGGGGAGGGGAAGAGGAGAGAGAGAAAGTATTCAGTGCTCAAGAGAGTGTAGGATTGTAGTGTGAGGAAAGGAAAGGAGAGGAAAGGAGGGTGAGAAGAAACGAGAGCAGAGCTCATTAATATAACAGCAGCGGGCGGAGAGGGGAAGAGGGCAGGGGGGATCAGGGGGGAGGGAGGGCAGGAGGGGAGAGGAGACGAAGATTTATATGGGTTGCAGAGGAAAATCTTAATGGCGCCGTAAGAACGGCGAAACTGTTGTAGCGCGATAATTTTGGATTGGGGAGGAGAAGGCATTAACTGGTTCACAATCTCATTATGAATAATTATCATACTATATTATTTATAATTTTAAAGCTAATGACATTTTGTTCATCTAATGCAAAATTCATATATAATAGTTATGTATATATAGATAACCATTATAATTAATTATATATATATATATATATATATATATATAATATCCTTAGCAGCTTTACCAGCGCAAATTGCTTATGACATATGAGGTTTCCAGCGGGAAATACGTTGTGAAGCTAGCTGAATAAAAGACACAGCTTAGTTACTCAAGCCAATGGAAACGAAACACAGTAAAAAGTATAATAAAAAAAGTATGTTTATAATACGTTATAATAGAAGAATCTTTTAAGCCTCTATGCATGAGTATCTTTTTTTCAAGTTTTCTATATAACCTTTTAAAATTTTGCAAAAAGCTAAACTTCCGTTTTTACTTCGCCAGATTTAGGGGGGGGCAAGGCCCCCCCGGCCCCTTTTGAAGCAAGTATATAATATATATATATATTATCGTATATAGATATTATATATATATACTATATATATTACATATATATATATATTATATTATAGTTAGTTATTATGTTATATATATTTTATATCTATTATATATAGGCTATAATAAAAGAAGTTCCCGCATGATATCTCGAAACTAAGATGGTACAAGAAAACATGATAACATGATATGAATCGCGATGAAATGATGGGAATGAAAAAAATTTACTTTTTCTTTTAATTTCTCCAAACTACGATAGGTAGAGAACGAAAACTATAGGGTTAAAGTAAATAATGTTTTAGGGGGCTCGAGCACGGGCAGAGGGGGAAAAAACAAACGTGAGGCTACTGAATCTGCAGGTCTTTCGCAACCGTAGGGGTGGGAGGAACCCCCGCAACCAAACTACAAGAGCGGGGTCCGAGAGACCTCCGGGGGAGGGGGGAAAAGTCCCACCCCGTCGTCTCCCCATGAGCGGACACCTACTCTTTGGCCTTCTTTCGGTTTACCCGGTTATTCTTTTAGTTAAAAAATCCTTTTTTTACATATTGACGTTTGAGGTAATCTAATAAGTATTTCATGTTTTCTGTAGACTATCGTAGTTTTGGATATTAAAAAATTAGTTTTTTTTTCATTTACCATCAATTTCAATGCGCTGATTATCAGTATATGTTAATCGTTTGTTCTTGCGTAATTTAGTTTCAAGATTATCTTGCGGGTAACTCGTTGTCTTCACCTATATTAATATTAACATATATATTATATTATAATATATTATTATATATTATATATATTTATATATTTAATATATATATAATTAATTTCTAATAATAATATATATATATAATAGTTATTTTAATATATATATTTATTTATATTATATATATATATAGATTATAGTATATATATATATCATATATATAATATATATATATATATAGCAGCTTTACTCAGCGCGAATGATATCGACTACTGAGAGTTCCGCGGGGATACTGTCTGAGAAGCTACGTATAAAAACACACGCTAGTTGAGCTTCAGTCATATGAACGAACACTTAAATATAAAAATGTATGTTTTTCACAATACGTTTTAATTTAATATCTTCAGTATCTTACGATTTGGATGTATCCTTTTCAGTTTCTACATACTCTTGAAAAGGGCGTTGGCAACAATTAAGCGTTCAGTTTTAGTTCGCCAAGATTTAGGGGGCTTTCTTATTATGTCCCCTGTATAATCCAATCATAGAGTTTTCTTTTCCCGGCTATTTGTGCACCACTCTTGGACCACAAGAGGTTGGACGACATTTTTACTCCTGCGGAAGATCGCGAATGCGCTCCGCTGCTGTTGATCTAACTTGAAAGAGTTAAAGCTCATCAATTAGCGGAAACCGCTTATGAAGGAGAAGTAGGATAGTGGGAGGAAGCTGAAAGATAGCCACTCGTCGTCCATAGCCCAGCGCAATTGTCTTTAAATTGCTCCCCGTGAGTTCAGTATATATGGGTAATGTCCTGCCGTTTAATATTCAAAGCTGGCCAGTTAGAGCGATCCATAAGAGTGGGAGAAAAGGAGGTCGGTGTAAGGCATCCAGTGAAAAAGGGTGTAAGTTCTACAAGATTTAGCTATAAATTCATGATTATGATTTAAAGTCTAATTAACATATATTTGCACATTACTCCAAAATGCGTTTTTGTTGATAACGACAAATTTATTAATCATTTTTCTTTATTTAAATACAATTTCAAATAGTTCAATTAATATTTGCTTTTTCGTTGAATTTTAAAATATCAAGTTTTAAATCTATAAATAATTTTGCTCCTCAGGGAAAGAAAAAGAATTTTCTTTATATAATTGTGTAACAAGCTCAACCCAATCGTTCACTTTAAGCATATTTTAAGAGAGAAAGGTAAATACTTATATATTATATATTATATATATATATATACTAATATATATATATTTATATACTTATATTATTATATATATTAGCAAAAACAAGATTTACACACAGATAAAAGACGACGAGCCATCGGCGGTGTGGGAGCACAAAACACAGGGAATCACGAGACCGAGTATATAATATAATATATATTCTTAGCAGGATGGTGCAGATATGAATACAAGTCATCGCATATAGCAGTCGTGTAAAAGTCAATCGCAGTAGTGGATGGTAACACTGTGAATTTTAGCTATGTTTTAGTAGACACCAAGTATGAGTCTCCTGCGGGTCTGAAGATAACCATCACATATATGGGATCGATCCCCCATGAAGGGTTTTCTATTATGCAATGATTCCTCTATAATTTTGTTTTTCTTAGTATTAAATTGTTGATTGCACTAATCAGTTTCTTATTGGCGGAGTTATTCCTCTTATAAAAGTTTATGTTTTCTAAAAAAATTAATTTTTTATAAATATCACTTTTTTTGCACCTTAAAGCAATAGATGCATATAGCAGTACAGCAAAAAACCCACACCAGCACCACTCCCATGAGCATTTGCTTTGTGCACTTATTTATTATGGTCATAGTGTCGCTTCTGCTTAATAATATTGTTTTAACTAAATTTGTTTTTCTTTTTTTTTTTAAATATCTAGTGATTATTCTTCGCCACACACCTCACCCCCATTTATGCGTGATCCATGATAACCATTAAAGTAATGATTAAGCGAAGACCACCATCCTAAAACCATCTTTTTTAAAGGCAAATTCAATTTTTTCACTTTGTATTAATAACTAATAAGGTCAAGCCCGCAGCAATAGTGTATAAAATTTTTAATACAGAATTTAAATGGAGAATAGTTTACAGGATACTTTGCCCACTCAGAAAACATTTTTATTATAGTTAGGAGCTGGTAATTTATTTAACAGCTAATCCTCCGACTCCGGTCAGGCTATAATCTCAGTCAGAATAGCCAGATTGTGTATAATCTTTTCATATTTTTAGGTGAAAAATATTTGCGATCGGTATTTACTTGACGATAGTCTCTAAAGCCGGAACGTGGTGGAGGTGCGTAAAAAAAAAATTACGATTTCATAATTGTAAACAAATTATTTTTGAGCCCACTTTGAGTTAATTTTTTAGTTCGACCACTCTCTAAATAAATTTCTGTATCTTAAAACCATTTAAACTTCCAAAAAATAAACACACCATGATGTGCAGGAGAATTTCAACTAATTTAGATAATAAAAAGGTGAAATTTTGAGTTATTGCTTTCAAAGTGTCTGAGGATGGTGTCTCGCACCTTATATTACTGTAATGCTTATGTTCCAGCACGTTGGTGTCTATCTTATATATTGTATCTAATATATATTTAAAAAAAAAAAGAATAATTTAGAGAACAATTATAAGCAAAATATATATTATTGCATAAAAGTAAGTGCAAAAGCAGCTATGGAGGTGTGGTAGTGGTTTTTTTGCTGTACTCATATGCTTCATTTGCTTTAAGGTCAAAAAAAGTGTTATTTAGAATAAAAATTATTTTTTTAGTAAAAACATAGTTTAAAATATGTTAATAACTTTTTTATAAATAAAAAAAAAAAATTATTAAAATACAGTTGTAATAAAAAAAAAGAAACAATTATTAGAGAATTCATTCTATTTAGGAAACCTTTCGGCAGCCCTGCTGATGTGTTTTTCAGTTTCGGGCAATGAAAATGAGAAGTGGTTTCAAGTTAACAATAAGATCATGCAGCAGGTTTACCATAACACTACTGCTATTAATAATAACACTGCTATACGAATAAGACCTGTGTATTCAATCTCTGCATCCTTCCTTGTTAAGATTATATAATATTATATATATAATATATTATATATATATATATATTATAATATTATTATAATATTAAATTATATAAGATGTATATATATATATATACATTACACTTTTCTCTCTTTAAAATATGTTAAGTGCAAACATTGGTTGCAATTGCTGTTAGGACATTATATAAATAATAAAATTCTTTGTTCAAAGATTTTCTTTTCGTAAAGTTTTATAAACTTAACTAGATTTTTTTTAAGTGATTTGATGAATAAACTCTTACAAGGAGAAAATTCCTACTCTCAATTATAAATGATTTTATATCATTTATTCGTTATCATACAAGATCTCATTTTGTTTATGTTCACCATATTAATTGTTTATTGACCTTAACCCTTATCCCATTGACTTAATAAGCTAAGATCTTTGTAGACTTACACCTTTTCCCGGTGCCTTAACAGATCCCTTTTTCTCTCCCAATCTCTTATGATCGCTTCTACTGGTCCAGCTTTGAATATTCGCGCAGTGACCATACATATTATGAACTCGCAGGCGAGCCAATGTTACCATGCGCGCCTATGCGAGCGGTGGGTTTTTTCTCTTCCCACAGCTGATCCCACTTCTCCCTCAAAGCGGTTGCGACTATGATGATTGCCTAACTTCTCAAGTTTCATACAGCAGCGGAAGCTTGCATTCTGCGATTTCCGCAGTTAGAAGTCCCACCTTTTGTCCAAGGCAGTGCCAGATAGCCGGAGTAAGACAACTTAATAGGTATTGATGTGAGGGACATTTAATATAAACCCCTTATATTTGGGAAATAAAACTAACCTGAATGTTTCAAACGCGTTTTCAAGAGTTTATTAGTTAGAAAAACTGATAAAGATACATCAGATAATGAAGTAGTAGATTACTAATTACTAACGTATTGTAAACATACATTTTTTTATTTTTATTGTGTTTCATTTTTCATTGGCTTGACGTCAACTAGCTGTGTGTTCTTTTATACAGTTAGCTTCTTCAGACAGTATTCTCCCCTGGAACTCTCAGTATGTCATTAGCATTTGGCGTGATTTGAAACTGCTATAATACATATATATATATATATATATAATTATATATATATATATATTAATATATATATATATATATTATTATTATAATATTATAATTATTATTTATATATATATATATATATAATAACTTATATATTATTATATATATATATATATATATATATATATTTAGATTTATATTAATATACTATTATATTTTATTATTATATATGGTGAAACTAAAGAATTTACCCGCATGATTCTCGAAAATCGATAGGATACAAGAGAAAGATGGAATGACTGTATAGAAGTTTGATGGAATGAAAAAAAAATATGATTATTATATGTGAAAACGACGATAGGTAGAATAAAACTATGGAATCAGCAATAAATATGATATGAAAAAAGATTTTTTTATAACTAAAAGAATTACCCAGTGGTAAACGCATAGATATCAGGAGTCGAAGTCTCTCGGCCTCCTGGGTGCCGCGGGGTAGACTATTTCCCCCCTCGGGAGGTTCCGACCATTTGGGTGTGTCGGGGGTTCCTCCGCCCTCCTCCCGACGGGGTTGGAAAACTCCCCCGCGTCCCACCGTCTGCTCGGCCCACCTAAAACAATTTTATACGTTGTTCCACTAATGTATTATTTTTTACTATAGGAGTTTTGATATAATAAAAAAAAGTAAATCTAGATATCACTTATAGACAAATTCAACGCTGCTACCTTTGTTATCGTTTCTTGTACCTATTCTTAGTTTTCGAATATTCATGAGGGAAATCTTTAATCCTATATTAATTATATATTTATATATTTTTATATATTATTAATATATATATATATATTAATATATATAATTATATATATAGTATATTATATAAATATATATAGTATAATTATATATATATATGGCGTAGGCAGGGTTGCAGGGGGGGCACTTTGCCCCCCCCTATTTGCGAAATTAAAACTGAACCTTAGATGTCAGAAATGGTTGTTAATGTCTTATTGGTATTGAGACTGAAAAAAGATCTCAATCAATGATATGCTTCGATATTTCTATTACTACGATTTAAAACATACATTTTTTTTTTATTTAATGTGTTTTTCTTTCAATGCTGGAAGTACTAGCTGTTGCCTTTTATTCCTGCTTCTTAGACAGCTATTCTCGCTGGAATCTCAGCTATGTCGATAGTATTTGCTGCTGTAATCTGCTAAGTACTATAATATATATTAAATATTTATATTATATATATTATTATAATATATATATATATATAATTATATATTTATAGTTATACTAATATAAATTATAATTTATATAATATATATAATATTCATATATTAGATTATACTATATTATATAGTGTTATATAGTGAGATTTGACCGGATTATCTAACCGCAACGCAAAGTGACCGCAAAGGTAGCTCTCTTATTTAGCACTTCAAAGGGAGCCAACGAAAAGTCCCGTTTCTATTTCTTTTCTATATCTTATCTAGAGAGTTGAAGGCTATTCTAGCTTCTAACACGTACCGACCTATATGATGGATCACACACATGATTAGTGTCTTACCCATGTTATTCGTATGTGGGATCGTAGTGTATATTATAAGGTGCTTAGAATTGCTGCTTGTATGAGGTTAGCCCGCCCCCCTTTTCCTTTCGTCATTAGTAATACACTGTATTAATTTCTATCCTTTGTTCAAGTACGGGATTTATTGGTGTTTTTAGAATGGCTTATGGATGTTTCCTGTCTAAGAGTTTCCCCACCCCCCTTTTCTAGCCTTCTAGCTTTGTTCTAGCTTTTCTAGCTCTTCCAATGACTT
This sequence comes from Trachelipus rathkii, assembly GCA_015478945.1. Classification (NCBI taxonomy): domain Eukaryota; kingdom Metazoa; phylum Arthropoda; class Malacostraca; order Isopoda; family Trachelipodidae; genus Trachelipus; species Trachelipus rathkii. Next base: position 26,286 of record JABUQX010026376.1, read on the forward strand.
GTGTCTCATCCCTATTATATGTATGAGGATTCGATGGTGTTATTAGAGTCTATTTGGTTTTTACGAATAGTACCCATCCCCCTCTTTTCTAAACACCTTCTGTTGCGATAGTAGATGCGATATAACCCGATATTATTTGGTTGATTAGTACATAATCGGCACTCTGTTGAATCGATTCTGCGGTTTCGACGGATCGATCATGTCCTTACTAAGTTAGTATTTGTTTACTCCTCTCCTATGTCTATATACCTTAGCTAATATTTTGTTTCTGAGCTATGATGCGATCTACTGTGTGTAGTATTTTGAGTATGCGAGTCGAGTTGCCGCTTGTACCGATCGTGTTTCGTTTCGAGCCTTGGCGTGTTTTTAACTCAGAACATGCGTTTTCTGATAGATGCTTACCTTCGTCAAAAACCTTATGCGGGTGTCAAACAGTTTAGAATGTCCAAATGAGGATTTCCGAGTTACTTTCCCCAACGCCGGGTTTCTGGCCCTTCGTGGTCATTTTTGGAAGAAATGACACGCAAGAAACTTAGCAAAGAGGGTAGAGACATCTTATCTTCTTAAACTTGCATGCTTCTGTTATATGTTCACATTGTTTACTATTTTCAAGTCGTAGTCTAAGGGAGGGTGGCGTGGGGTCCCCCTAATTAAATGGACTTAGAAGCATGAAATTTTGTGAGTTAGTGAGAGAATTAATTAAATTGAGTATGGTCTGTACTTCAATGGTTTACTATGTTGCCGGAGCCTGAGCTGATGTTCGTTGCAGAGAATGTCGCTCCAACCACATATTAGACAATGAGGTGTCTACATTATGTTGGCCGGGTGTGACTCATATTTTTGGCTCAGAACCCAATGAGTTTGCCCCCTCTTGAGACCCCCTCTTGAGGGGGTCCCCAGAAATCTATAAGGAACAGAAGACGGGGAGATGTAGGAAGAAGAGAAGAAAAAGAGATGTCGCATTCGGATCAATGATTATTGTATGTGTAGCGTACGCCGATGTGGAGCCAGTGCGTGAACCGATTAGTAAACATGTAATTACATCGATTATTGTCTGTTCTTAATGTTGTTATAACATAATCCATTTTGAGGTCCCAAAACTCTCAATGATTGTAACCTCTTTCTGGGTTTTACTGAAAAGAGAACACGGCGAGGAATGCATTATGATGAATCACGTTTTCAACTCTCTAAACGTCGCAGGATGGCACGCCAGCACGCGATGTCGCCCCGCGCGCCCCCGGCCGCGTCCTCGGCCCGGTATAACACGCGAGCCCCGCAGGCGCGCCAATATTATTTGTTTAAAGAAATTATTGGTTCTTACCACTTTTTTTTTTTAAGTTACACCACTTTGTATTTTTTCAAGTAATCCGTTTTCTGTACATAAACGTATTTATTTTATACTTACTTTCTTATTTTTTTATTATTTATACTGAACCGATTTTAACTACTTAGGGTGTATAAAAACATGTTTTTTCTACCTTTAACTAAACTCATAAGGCAGCGCAATGCCCCAGAGCGTACCCTCTTCCTTCTCCAGCCCCCTTTGCGGTACGGTTTTACTGCTTCAGAGTCTATAAAACATGTTTTATAGGAAATACTCATTACAGTGGAATATATTTTTATTATATATATATTATTATATTAAATATTGTATATATTATATCGAGTATATTATTATTATTTATTATATTATTATATTATATATTAGTAATAATATATAATTTATGATGAGAAGAGGAGGAGAGGAAGAGGATATGAAAGTCTTTTTACTCATGGTTGAATGACATGTTATCATTTTGAAAATAATCTATATTTAAATAATAAATTAAATAAATTCATAATAAATTAGTTTTAATTATTTACCTAATTTGACCAATTATTTATCCCAAGCCTTTTATATAAAATGTTTGCAGCCTAAATAGAGTATCTTGAAGATTTTTAGTTTTTTCAGTATGCCTATCAATGTTTAAATCGTTCACGTTGACTATTTTAAATGTTTTAAACACATTGTTTCCATATTTTTCTATGTCATTCAGTATAGATACCTTATTATTTGATCTTTATTTTATCGAAGTATGTATCTACGTGGTCCTTCTTTATGTAGCAGTGTGCTCTTATTCTGTAACATAGACCTCATCAGATGCATAACAATGCGTTTGCTGGGATCACGTGGTGAGATGCCCTGTCGGAGAATTTGAATTATAGTTGCCACTGTTACAGTTTTTAAAATAACCAGCCCTTGATAATGTAGAAGTACCTAGCTATACCTTTTAAAGTATACAACACAGTTTTACGTGGTTGTTCTCAACTTGAATATCATATCCATGGCTGTGTAGACGGCAACTTTATTAATTCTGGACTTTCATAAACATATTTTAAAACTTTTATCTTTCGCAGAAAAAAGAGTAGAATTCATGAATTATAACTCGAATATATACAGTATATATATCTACCATAATCTATTATATATTATATATATATATTTATTATATTATTATAATATATATAATATATAGTATGAGATATATATAGTTATATTAAAATTATTTTTATATTAGTATTTATATATATATAATATATTATATCTTATATATTATATTATATAATATATATAATTTATATATATATATATATATATATATAATATATATTATATATTATTAGTTTACAAGGTAGGAATAAAAATATTTCATTTTATGTATTATTAATAATTAGAAATACTTAGTGATTTATTTCAACTTTTATTTTTCCCAAATTAAAAACTATACAATACGATTTATAAAAACATATATAAAAATAACAATAAACTCCATAATTAGAGTTATAGGCTGGACAGGTAGACATAGATTTTTATATATTCGTGATGTATTATATTTAAAAATAAAGGTATATGATTAATCATTAATTTTATCGAAAGATATGTTAACTTTGCTACGTTATAAATAATAGAATACAAATTGAACATTATATTTGACAAGATTATTAAAATAATAAACTGCGTATACTAAATAAGGAATAAAAAAAGTGTTATATAACTATTACGGCAACTTTTAATGCATGACCGACCAATTTATACAAAACAGTCCTGGGCGCTTCGTACCTCGAAATACAATCTAATTTACGGACCCTGCATTGCATCACAAGATAGGAGCAAATATTGATGTAGTTTCAAAATTAATTGACTTTCAGAACGATATTGCTGTTCTTTATTTTTAACTTAAGGAATTCAATAGAGAAAGTTTTATACTTCATACTTAAACTAGGTGGTTGTAGAGTAGGTCATATTTACAGTTGTGATACACTTACTTCGTAGAGTTATTTATAAAACTATAGACTGATTCGGAACGATATTCACAATTATTATTTTTTTCAGTCCTTGTTTTTTATAATTTTGATCAAGAAAGGTATGGCGATATTGCGCCTTGGTCAACGTGGTTAATCATACGAGGAATATTTGATACGTTCTACTATAAATTAAGTATTTATTTTTAAATATAAAGTTAATAATAATTAATCTTTTAACATTGCAACGAGATTTTAATTAATTTAACAGATCTCAGATGCAACAATGTACATTTTATCCATATGAATCCGTGTCTCCTGTTGTAATGTGCGATGGGATGTTGAACACGAAACATTAGTTTCTCTCAGTTTACAGTCCCTCTTCATAATAGCGAGATCCCTATATCGGGTTCGTTTAACACGTTTTATTTCTTCTTTATCTTTAATAATCAAATCGTTGCGTATCTTGTCATTATTCCATGAGTGAGGTGTCCAGATACAGGTAGTGTGGTATTGAGGACTTCATAAAGAGACTGCTGATGTCCCTTTCTTCAATGTTTAATGTATAGCGTGTTACAAGCTGAGGAGTCAGCGTGAGATCTGAAGCAGTATTAATTACTATTCTTGCGTTATTCTTTAAGATCTTCCTCTTATTGATGGACGTTGTTGTGTTATTAAGATCGTAAATAGGTCGTGGACGTAGAGATGCGCGATGGTATCTTTTATTAGTTTCGACGTTATGGGGACCGTTTACATGTAGGATTGATACCTCTATGTCAAAGGGTGGTTTAGGTGATTTTTTTACTTCCCTGAGTTGGTTTGCTCTATGTTTTCCATCATAATTATTACTTCTGAGGCAGATTACATTTCACTATGTTAGTTATATTGTTATACTCGATAATCCTGCGTAAGTAAAAACTTTGTTTCCACTCGTTGATAGATACTTTTTTTTGGTTCAGAGGATTTCGATCCAAGTTGGGGGTGTGGTAATAATTTCCTTTAATTAGATATGTTTGTTGCAATTTTACGTTAGACGCGTTGCATGCAGGTTCACTTTTTATTTTAAGGAGACGATTTCGGTTTGAAGGTTATCGAATTTTGTATTAGCGTGAGTAGTGCTTTGAGAGATATGTCCGTGAAGTCGTAAAGTCATGTGTGTTCTTTGGTTTACCAGCTTATCTTATGCAGCCTGTCTTGATACTATAAAACCTGAGACTGGAGATGAGGACTGGTAGCATGTGAATAATGATATTTATAAATGTCTTATAACTTCGTGTGAGTGGTGCGATCACCTTAATGAATGTTCTGTGAGAGTACCGTTCAATTGTTAAGAGTTATCTGAGATTGTGTTCTTGTGCTAGTACTAGTGATCGTCAGTCGATGGAAGGTCATTACACGGGCTTCGTCAGTTCGTTCAATTAAAACCACGTTGATGGATCTAATTGATCCGATAGACGCTAGTAGTATTAGGAGCGATCGGTGTTGGTACTTGAAATGTATATGGGGATGTGATGAATGTGTTTCAGTTACCTATTGGGTGGGGTTATAAGAGAAGAGATCCAGTCATCTTACGCGCTGAATATATGTTTGAATGGTTTCTGTAATGTGGGTGACGACGCTATAATGCGATCGTATTTAGCTGTTCTTATCGTCACAGATATGATTAGTTTATTAGATCCACGAGTAATATAATGCAATACTCATTGCAGTTTTCTTTTGAGGTTTTGTCTTAACCTTTTGTAGTGTTGTGATTAGTTTTTACCTTGGACCGTCATCTTGCGTCTTTTTGCGCTTACATATCAACATTCATCTGAAACATCTGTATTCGCTTTGTAGGATCGGGGTTAGCCCTGCGGTTATCTTTAAGTAGATTCCTTCGTATAGCCTTTATTTACCTATTATTTCACTCCTGCTTCAAATGAGATTGCACTTTCATATTTAGAGAAAATCCACCCAGTCTACCCCTCTTTGTAATTTGTCCAACGAATACCTATCGTATAATTAGTACGGAGCTCTATCGCCTGATTGTTATGTGTTGATGAATGCATAAATATACAGCACTACTCACTATATATATTTACAACCTACCTTAGTCTAGAAGTTTTCTAACATATATGAATTTCTAGCTCTGTAAAATAGCCTCATGTCATAGTTAAAGTGTCTGCTTCTTTCCTAATAGACTACACAATAGTGTTCGTCTGGAATGGATACGGTCTATTCACTCTTTTATGCTTCGCACACCCTAATTTGAAAACTGAAGAGTACGTCATATGGTTTGAAAGATATAACCTTTCCCTTTTTAGGAAAATGAACCACTTAGCAGGGAAGCCTTTGTATTCCCTACATACTGATGGTTCAACTTATTCTGTATAAACAGTAGCCATCCTGTTGGATAATTCGAAGAATGCATATTGTGAGAAGTTGATCATTAAGACGTGTCGGGCAGGGAGTTCATTTCCCTAGTTATTTAGAACAGTAGATTTCTACTACAGCTTCGTGTTCATGTACACATTCGAAACAATCTGACGTTTATTGTGTATTTTTTGATTGCTTCGTTAATTCATTCAGTATTATAAGTTTAATTACCCTGTCTCCCGACTGGGTGGTTTATTATATGTATATAAATCTTAATATGCTTACTTAAGCACTGGGGTTTTAAATAACTGTGAATATTTATGAATTGAGCATGTTAATATCTCGTTTTAACACAATTTTTCAGATGAAATATTCGACTTTAGATTTGTCATTCACGTTTTAACTTCGGAGTGTTTTATTTTTATATAGATATTACATAATCTTGCACTCTATACACCATTTCGTGACGGTCTTGAGGAATTTCATATTTTGCGTTATATCATTTCGCAACCTCCTACCCATAGAGTCCTGTAAGTTGATAAGATTCATTAACCGTTTAAAATCTGAGACTGTTATCGATGTAGATCCAAGATGCCGAAGATGGCAGAGTTAAAAGTAATATGTCTATCACTTCTCCCTATTCGATGACTATGCTTATGTTCGTGATTTTCACTAGCTTTTATATAGGATTAATTTTTATATCCATCATTTCACCCTACTGTTCCTTTTATCCTCTACCTTTTAACCTAGATTTTTCTTTTTTGCTTGTTATATTACTTAAGATCGATCGTATTTTTGCTTTGTTTATAGCAGCTTCCTTTTGGATTTCTCCTCTAAATCTTTAGTTCATTCATTAAAGGTTGCTTGAAGCGGCCGTTTTCTTGATTTGTATCATAAATATGAGTGAGTTCGAAGTGTTAGTCGTTAATTTAAATTCGGAAAAACATTGCTTTACCGAATCTGTTTTCGTGGATTCTCTGTCTACAAAGTATTGGAGAAGCTTATGCTCCTTCCTTGCAGTGGGCTAACAATCGTATAACGGTTCTAATGATAAAGATCATTAGTGTAGCATATCAACAACTTCACCATTTATATTACTAGCCACTACTTGCTCTTCTGCTTGTTCAGCATAACCTCTTAATTCTTTCTACAATAGCGTTGTATGAATTGTTAAAATATCTATTATCGTATTTCAGTAATTCTAAACTCTTCTTGCCTAGATAGCGCCTATCGTGGGCACATCCCAGTTTTGTGATATTTCATTTGTCCTTCTTTGATTTCTGCTACTGCGCCCCACTGTATCTGATTTCTTTTATTTTTAAGTTTTACATAGTCTAGTATCTCAAATTATAAAGTTATATTGAACCCTCATTTAAGACTGTATTTAATCATTCTTTAATCTAATCTTACAACAATCATTCATTTCTATTACTCCACCCATATTTTCGCGACCGGTTTTATGAGTAACTTCTCACCCTTCTAATTATTCTTTCAACTCTTTTTTCGGTTTTGGACTGCAGCGGAACAAGTGTCTCCCCCAAACTTTGTTCTCTAGTTGAAGCGGGGGGTATTCGTTATAACCTTGCCTTCGCTTCCAGTGTGAGACTGTTGAACAGTAACAGCATAGTTAGGTATAGACGGCTAGGTATAGTAATATAGTATAGATATATAATATATATATTATTCAATAATTATAGTAGTACTATAATATAGTACTATAGTAGTTATATTATTTATATATATAGATATATTTTATAATATATTATTATATAATAATATATAGGGTAAGGAGTCAAAGTAGTAAATGATTATTTATTTATCTAGGCCTTTCTAAGCTTAGATAACGGCCACTAATATATATTGAATATATATTGGTTTTTTATTATTATTTTTTTATTATTAGAGAATTTTTTATAAATAATATATATAGGGTATATTATTTATACTATATATATATGTTGTGATTTATGATATTATTATATATATTATAGATAATTTACTATTTATATATTATTATATGATATATATATATATTATTATATATTAGGTGGTGTAGGTTATTAATATTATACGGTATAATACTATATATATAGTATTAGTGATGTGTATATTATAATATTATATATTAATATATAGTTATATATATATATATTATTATTATTTCTGTGGTTGAACTTTTAGTATAATCATATTATATACTATATATTTTATAATATACTATATTATTAGTATACTATATTATATATATAAATATATAATATATATAGGGGGGTGGGGATAATGTAGTAGTTTATATATAAATATCCTTTAGAATTAATCTTTTAGTTACTGTATGGGATTTTTCTTATTCTCCCTCTGATAACACGCTTAATTTATCTGACGCGTAGAGTACTGAGATGTATCTGGTCTAGATCTGGAATATCAGTGCTAATCTTGTGTTATTTAGATTAATTTCGGGGAATTATAGTTGAGTTCTTGTTTGATGGCATGGCATCTGCAACAGCACCTTCTTCTCAATCACGTGAGATTTGCTTCACGTCTCCTATATGTTGTCCTTTGACAATTTTCATTAGTCGGATAAATTTGTTCCTTAATTCATTCAGATAATTGATTTTTAAAAATATATAAAGTTAGCGCTTTTGCACAAATTTTGCAGCTTCTCGGTTATTTTAAAGTATCTTCTGTTGTTTTCACAGCATGTATACCTCGCGTGTAGTGGCATTCGGAGATTGCTTCTTATGAGTGTTATATTGTTAGTTTTAGATTCTATTGATTCTTATGCTTCTGGATTAGAGGTTTTTCAGAATGTGAATGGTCTGAGTTGAGTATCCTGAGCACTTCTTTTCATATATTACCTGTTCACTTTGGTCATTATAAAACTTTGGCAGAGGTGAATATTGTCCTGTTCATTAGGTCATGAGACTTGTGTTCAATTTTGATGATTTGCTGGAAATAGTTCACTTCCTATTCATGTGGGGGGTTTCAGAGTGTGATGGTGTTATGTTGATCAGAATTGTGTTTTATTATTATTATTATACTTCATTTCTTCATACTCTTATATGTAGTACACCCTTCTTCATTATCTGATATCATTTAGTATAAGAGCCTAAAGGAAAAAGAGTACTAGGACACTCACTCCTTTTGAGTAACTCTTTTTTACTTTTCAGATTTTTTTATATTTAACGAGAGTTTTAAGATTTTCTATGAGCGAGCTTACCTTTTGAGTTTGTTAGGGAGTAACTTCTGTTGTATAAGATGTGTTAGCAGACTTCGGTTCACTGATGAATTTTTCATCATTACAGATTAGTTTTACGTTTCAGCTGTTTCGGTTTGTGGTGGTTAATTTTTATAAAACGGTAATAGCTTTAACACTGAGTACTCATTAGTCAGGTATGAATTATCGAGTTCAATTTCATGTACAATTTGTAGTACGAACAGAACTCTTAGTGTTTTAGAGAAAGTTCACCCATAAAAACAGTTATGGACTAGATTACTTCTTTATATACCTTTAAATCTTACGTTATGTGATGAAAACATTGTTGAGAGGAGTAATACATTGATTGTTCATGTCTTTTGACCGAGAGTTATAGTTGGTGTTGAAATTTATATTCTTATATTATACTTTATTCTTTATTAAAGTTGGTGTAAACAGAGTATGTTTAATGATGGGATAATACGAAGAGTTGGTGTTTGTCATTTAAGTATTGCAGTTGTATATCTCTGGAAATACATATTTGTTAGGTTCGCATATTTCAACTTCTAGATTCCTTCGAACTGAATAGTCTTTTTATTCTGCATAACACTTATTATTTACTGTTCTTGTTCAAATTCCATCTCTCTTATAGTTATACAGAACGTTTTCAATTCCGTGGGCTGTAACAGACAAGTACATGACGGAACATAATTACACACCGTCCATCTCTTCCAATGTTTTTAATGTAATCCTTTTTTTTGTATTTTGCTTGTTGTGTGCTGATAGTATGGTATTATGATTTTTTTATTTTTTTTTTTTTTTTTATATATATATATTATTTATATATTTGATTACTTGTTTGTTTCTGTGTTACTACTAGCTAGATCTATTATATATTCAAAGTTTATGAAGTTTATTTTTCCCAGAATGTGTTCGGATAGACTTGAACAGTTTAAGCCCAGTAGGGCAATTAATCCGTAAAGACAAGGGCATAGCCAGTATAGGGAGGTCCTTCTGGGCTATTGGCGCTTCTGCTTATGAGTTATAGCTTAAGTAGAAAATATTGTTTTTATTACAGAATTTTAACATGCAACCAAGGGTTCGTATAATATAAAAAAATAAGAAAGTTGTAGATAAATTATAATAGATCTGTTTATAGTACAGAAAACGCATTACTTGTAAGCATAATTACAAGTTGTGTAGCCATGTAACACTTTATTATACAGTTATATTACGTATACAACTACGAAAGTAATTTAGCGGGTCGCGCGTGATTGCGCTGCGGCCGCTCGGTGTTTCGGGGCCGGGGGCGCGCTGCGGCCGGGACTCGCGTCGCTTCACCCTGCGTCGTTTAGAGGAGTTGAACCTTGATTCATACATTAGATCTTCTCGCCGCTTTTTCTCCTTTTTTTCAGTAGAAACCCAGGGTTCTCAGACTCAATTGAGAGTTTTGGGAACCTCAAAAATGAGATCATCGTTTTAAAAACATATATAATACTCTAATCGGATGTAAGTACTGTCTTCTCGGTCCACACGCGGGTGTCCCGGTACTACACTTACATTCACTCAGTGTGATCGCCATCGAGATCTTCTTCTTTTTCCTTCTTCTTCTTTTGTCTACATCCCTCCTCGGGTTTAAAAAGGGGGGATTTTTTTTTTTTTCTTTCTTTTGTTTAGAGGACCCCTTCGATGAGGGGGTTCAGGAGTCTCAGAACTCATTTGGTTTTGTTAATTACACCGTTTGAAACATAGATGTAGGACCCTCATTCCTATTTGTGTTGAGCCAGATTCTTATGGCCCGTAGACCATTCAGCTCCGGCTCGGTTTTACCATTAATTGTTACAATACATTCTTATTTATTTATTCTTTTAGACTAGCCGTAAATATTCGTTGAAGAAACATTTTTTAAATATTTAGCGTGTGACCCCCCCACCCCATTAGACGTAACGGCTTTGAAATATTTGTATTGCAACAGTTGAACAGTTAAAGTATGACATGCCAGTATTGAAGAGATCGAGTCTCTAACACCTCTTTGTAAGAGTTTTTGTGTCATTTTTTGCCATGGGGCTGGCATCGGAAAGTACTACGGAATCTCCATTGGGACTTCTACCCTGTTTGACCTGTCAGGTATGTTTTTGACGAAGGGTAGCCATCTACAAAACGCATGTTGCATGCGTTCTAAAACGCAAAGCTGAAAACGCCCTCGCTATTAGCCCGCATTCGATGCTACCTCAAACTGAGCTCGGATATGCTCCAAGAAACAAATGTTGCATAGTGTATTAGAAAAGGGGTGGTCTTCTATATAACTCTGGAGAATGATCGATTCCGTCGTAAACCCACAGAATCGATTCAGCCAGATCGATTAGTGTACTAATCGTACCATATCGGATATTCTCTATCGATATATCGCACTAAAGGGTTAGAAAGGATGGTTTGGGTATAATCGTGAACCAACCTAGCACATTCTAAGATACACCAATCGAATCCTCATTAATTATAACATAGGTGTATTCTATGACGTAGGATTTGGCATGCTAGAAGGCTAGAAAAGGGGTGGGGTAATATAGCATTTAGCACATCTAATATCCCCATGAATCCGTACCTATACATAGAAACCTAATTATCGTATTCTATGACGTTGGATTGTGATGCTAGAAAGGCTAGAAAGGGGCGGGCTATCATAAGAATCTGCACCTTCTATAACACTATTTTTGAATTTCATGGGGTAGGACATATTCGGTGCAATTCCATCATTATCTGGTTACGTGCTAAGCTGATAATGATATACTAGATATAGATATAGAACAGGACCTTTTCGGTGAATGTTGGTATCAACTGCCGAACGAAATGATATACCGAATAATTTATTAAAGGTCTTAGGATAATTCAAGTAGATAGCAACTGTACACTACTATAGATATATACTATTATTTATATATATATATATGATATACTATTTACATATTATATATATATTTTTATGAATGTTTTATTTATTATTGCTAAATTTTCTATTTTCAACTTATCTATTTATTGTTTGATTTTTTTTAATAATTTTTTGATTATTAATATTATATAATTATATATACTATATATATATTATATATAATAATCTACTTATATATTATTTAATAATTAATATATGTACTATATATTCTATAAATATTATAATTAGTTATATTATATAATATATTATATTATAATATATAAATAAAATATATATATATATATATATATTATTTATGTATAATAAATACTATATATATATATATTATATATTATTATATAATATATAATATTATTCTATATTTTATAGAATATTTATTATATATATATATTTATATACATATATATTTATATATATTATTATATATATTTATAATATATTATCCCTTGCCCCCTAAATAAAATCTGCTACGCCATGCTATATTACTATAATTATTATATATATATATATTATATATATATATATATATATATATTATATAATATATATATATATTAATAGTATTATAATATATATATATATATATCATCATACCTTTGCCCCCCCAAATGAATCGCTAGCCCATGTCTACAGCAATACAAAAGGTTCCCACTCCAAAAAGTAATTTTAAAACAGCTCGGCAGATCGTCAAAAGAATTCTAAAAACGTGGCAATACTTTAGAACTTATATACTTCGCTGTAACTCCACATCCTTTTTGTTTAGTGTGAAGTTGCACAAAATGTATCTCCTCAACTTCTCCCACAAGCTTCTCCTTATGGGCTGATATACGATAGATTTCTGATTCAGCCTGGATTCGGTGTAGTTTTGCTAGCCGCTCTGGAACTTTCGCTATCCTGAGCTTTCAACAAATTGAAATTACACCTCACGCTCGGATTTTCAACAGCAAAGGAAGATATACCTAGACATCTTTTTACACTGCAGAGTTCAAAATGCATTGGCGAACAACAAATGTACCTTAATTCGTAAATCTCTCATATTCACTCTTCTTATCACGTTCTTGCTGGATCTTACTTCGAAATTCATAAGAGGTGCAGTTAAAAAGGATTAGAAATTTGTTTGTTTTTAATCATGTTACAACGTTGCTGTAACTTAGAACAAGAATGAAAGCTGCTTTCTTTCGAACGCCTTGGATTGAGAGCAATCCCCACTTTGCTCGTAATTTTACATCTTTATCTGCTCGTTGTTATTATTATTTCTGTTGTACATTTTCGTTGCATTAGCTTACGAACTAAGAATTATCGAGTTGATTCGGTTTGCAAACTTTGGCGCAATCTTGAAAAATACTCCCGAGCGTAAGGAGAAATTTCTCTGAATTTCTGTAGATTGGCGTATTCCCCCGTGCGTCGAATTTATACGTCTTACAAATGTAACAACAGGGCCCGCGTGGTGCCTTTTGAATGATGATGTTTCTTCAAACGTTAGTCTTTGTAAATCTACTTTCTTTTAATTCGATAAACTCTATCACATAATTGATCATTTCATGTAATATGACCATTTGTTATTTTTTTTTTCCAAACACGTGCTTTATCCACACAGCTGATTCCATTATTGTAAAAGTAATGTTATTGGAAATCACGTTCTTTTATTGCACGAAATTTCGTGCTACAATGGTAAGCATGTCTTTGTCGACGTCAAGCACACATGACAAAAACGGAAACGTCTTAAATGTTCAACAATTCACAGCGTAGGAAGCGCTGCAACGAAAGTTAAGGCTATGCACTGGCGTAGGAATTTGTATTCTGTGCGATTTAATGCTTTCACGCTATTTATGCTTCTTGTTTATTAGTCATAAGATACAAAAATTTACTTCTAGGTTTTAACTAAATTGATGATACTAAATTGGCAGTTACTGTTGGCATCAATCTAAGTGCCTAATTTTTTTTGATTTGGCACATTTATAGTTACCACTAGCATTTTTAATGCAGATTACGATTATTTTTTATCAAACGCTAAACTTTGATTTTTCCTAAATGTGAGCTTTATTAGCATTTTTTCCCACGAGCTTTTTATCGGTTTTTTCTGTTTTCCCTCTACTTTCTCATGAGCCGGAAACTGAAAAAGTAACTGTTCTCTCTTCTCCAAGTGGGTAGATAGTTTTTAAAGATTGTTCTAGAGGGGTATCACGGGCCTTTTTTTTTTTCTCGTGCGGTGTTTTTCATTGCCTTGAGTTAAGGTGCAGTTTTTGTCTGCCTGGAGGGACGGGCTATGCCCCATTTGGGTCGGGAGTCGCTTCAGTAACAAACAAAATCAACATTTTTCGAAAAACACAGGTCGTTTTGGGTCCATGACTCTTTATCAAATGCAACATGATTGCCCTAATTAATTACACTATAGATAAATTGGTAACTGTCGCTTGATGTTGTTCTTATTGTTTTTTTGATTGACATTTGACCATTAGGTCTAGTTTGGATATTGGAATGTTCAATATTTCGTTTCTAATAATATTTATTATTTATTAGTATTATTATTTCTATTATTTTTTAGTAGTAGTAGATAGTCGTGTCAGGTGTAGTCGTGTAGTAGTAGTCAGACTTACTTGTATATGCATTTATTACAAAACTACTATGCTACACAAAAACAAATGACATTTTATGTAATTCGTGGAAGATTTTAGTTAGAAATTTATATCTTTCCTTAGTTTCCTTTTCAATTATTTATATACATCGATGTCAAAGTTTATTTCCGCGCTCAAGGGACACCAGTTGCAGAAATGGTTTTGACTTCCTCATTTGCACTTAGATAGGGTAGTAAATTTTTTTTTTTTTTTTTTTAGGTGCTCCATTTGCAGGTGGACAAAGGGGATGTAGTCCATATCCCCAGTAGCGAGAGGACCTATCTTTTCATTTTGCGGCTTAACCCAGGATTTACCTTTAGTTAAAAAAAATAACTGTATATGTATATATATTTTTGGTAACTCTTTGGTTGTTTCTTGGCTTGTAATGGTACTATAATTCAATTATAAATTACATTTGCATTTTTTAAATTTATAACTTATATATAAATATTTATAATATATATATATACTTAGATATATTTATATTGATATAATATATTTATTATATATATAATTATATATACGTATATATATTATAATATATTATAATTAATATATATATAATATATAATAGAATATATTATTGCATATTTTTAGTTCTGTACCAAAATACGTGTTTAGAAACATTTATTTCCAAATACCACATACCAGTATATACCTTTATTGGGTTACGCGAACTCTCTCTCTCTCTCGCTCTCTCTCTCTCGCCTCTCTCCTCTCTCTCTCTCTCTCTCTCTCCCTGCTCTCTCTCCTCCTCTCTCTCTACTCTCTTCTCTCTCTCTCTCTGCTCTCTCGTCTCCTTCTCTCTTCTCTCTCTCTCTCTCTCTCGCTTCTCTCTCTCTCTATCTCTCTCTCTCTCTTCTCTCTCTCTCTTCCTCTCTCTCTCTCTCTCTCTCCTCTCTCGTCTCTCTCTCTCTTCTCTCTCTCTCTCTTCTCTCTCTTCTCTCTCCTCCTCTCTCTCTCTTCTCTCTCTCTCTCTCTTCTCAGCTCCTCTCTCTCTCTCTTCTCTCCTCTCTCTCTCTCTCTCTCTCTCTCTCTCTCTCTTGCATTCTCATCTTCTCTCTCTCTCTCTCTCTCTCTCTCTCTCTCTCTCTCTCGTCTCGCTCTCACATATCTTCTCTCTCTCTCTCTCTCTCTCTCTCTCTCTCTCTCTCTCCTCGCTTCTCTCCTCTCTCCTTCTCTCTCCTCTCTCCTCTCTTCTCTCTCTCTCTCTCTCTCTCTCTGCTCCTCTCTCTCTCTCTCTCTCTCTCTCCTTCTCTCTCTCTCTCTCTCTCTCTCATCTTCCCTCTCCTCTCTCTCTCTCTTCTCTCTCTCTCATCTCTTCCTCGTTCTCTCTCTCTCTCTTCTCTTTCTCTTCTCGTCTTCTCTCTCTCTCTTCTCTCTCTCGTTTGCTCATCCTCCTCTCCTCTCTCTCTCTCTCTTTCCTCTCTCTCCTCTTCTCTCTCCTCTTCCTCTCCTCTCTCCTCTCTCTCTCTCTCTCTCTCTCTCTCTCTCTCTCTCTTCGCTCTCCCTCTCTCTCTCATCTCTCTCTCTCTCTTAATAGTAGTAACAAATGCTCTGTGTAAACTATTCAGTACTAGAATTTTCATTTTACATACCTGTATAACCAAGTAGGTATCTACCAAAAGCAAAATCTATAGTTAAGGTAGATGCTAGCCACACTACAAGCATTGGTAATTGTTTACATTAAGAGCCCAACCTCCGATTTTCACAATTTTTTTCAGAATCTACTGTGAATGAATTAAAATGAATAAATATAAAATAAAGTCTGTAAAACTCTTATAACATGATTTTATTTCAGTAGAAAAATTTAAAAATGTATAAAAATAGCCTAGCTTTCATGACTTTCCTTTTGGGACTAATTAGTAAATGAAATAGTAGCCTGGACTATAGTTGCTTAATTGTTTAAACATGGTTACCAGAAAACAAACACACGTATAATATATTTATAGGAATAGTTATTTTGAAGGTTAGAACTACGTTCATGGGAATGCCAATCCATATAGCCCATTGCAGGCATTAGAATTTTGATGGTAGTAGAGCTAGGTAAGGTTGTATTAAGTTTTGTTGGGTTTGCTCAAAGGACAACCCTCAGTGCTGTGCAACTCCTGCCAACTTTGGTATCATTTAAAATATACCAACCTTTAAACCGCTCATTTTTCACTGGGTCCTAGCCATTATGAGGGACTCGATACAGATTCCATATCCCTATCGCTATTGACTCAATCAATATTCATTAATATCATGTATAAAACTAACAACAAAACCCTCCATCCTCGACTAATAAAACATACAACATAGTCTTATTCAATCCACCTCACCCAAAACACTTATTTTCCTGAATTTCCTACCTATGCAACCCTAAGGCAAGATATATCAATCCAAATATTGCCTTGTCACACTTATATATACGGGTGCATAAAAATATCCAATTCCAAAACACCACAAATCATACACAACAACTAATAAACAATAACCAAATATCACCTTACCAATCATGGAAATACAATCAATAACAAAACATATTGTTTATATTTATATACCTCCACAAGGTTATATTCCTGATTTATCCCCTTAACACAATATAACTTAATAATAGCAGGTCTTCAATGCTCATTACCCTGTATATGGCTTAACTCACACACACACACACTAACAAGCACCTGGCAAGAGCCGATATTTAAGTAAATATTTACAAGTGAACTGATATATATATAATACTATTATTTTTATATTAAACGAAAATTTTGAGATTAAACGATTTTTTGAAAATTTTCAAGATGAAGGGAACTGAAAAAGGTGAATGAATTCTACAAAGATTTAAGGCCATATCAATTTCTTTGGGGAAGCTACATTATATTGGACCTTAAAATCTCTTCCTCATTTGTTATCCTTCGGATGCAAGTTTGCAACTAAAGAGTGATTCCTGATGATAGACATTCATACTCCTACAATCCAGTATTTCTATTAGGAGCCATATGCCAGACAGTAAAATTCCATCTTAGTGTTGGTCTAAACCCCAGTTGGGATAATGATCAGGGATTCCAGTTGGTGGATAGGTGGTCGGATAATTATGAGATGGATATGCTGTTGCTGGTACTGCTGAATAATAAGATGGATGTTCAGGGGGTGAAATCATCTGGTATGGTTCATAGAAAATTGGTGATCAAATATTTATACAGTATATGTAAAACTGCCATATAAATCTCCAAAATTAGCTAGAGATAGTATGGACCAATGGTTATTATAAATATTCTTCCTTTTCATAAATTCCTACTTAAATATCTTACAACCAGTAAAGAAGCTATTCATCATATGGATAACTTTAAAATTGTACCTTATCCAGTTCTACATTCCGAACAAAATACTTTACAAAATTGTATGCAACTATATGATACAACAGTCCCACATCATAGATTAGATAAGAATTTACAAATACCTAGGAACAAGTGAAACTTTCTTGTACCTTACTGATTCACAAACCTCCTATGTATGTATCACAGAGAAATTCTTTCTATCATCCCTCTGTATATAAGGAACCTGATTTCAAACCTGCATCATCTAAATATGTAACTCCTTATCAGACTGCTATAGAGCTACATAAACATAAAATTTGTACTTCAACAACAGCAGATCACACATCATTCCTCTTATATTCCTAGTCATGTTTCTGTATCACAACAGCCTATACATCCTATTCATAAGTCATCATCAGAACCTTCTGTGGTTCAACTACAAACACTTACATCTTTTGCAAGTTCTTTTGATGATACTAAAGTTCAGGATTCTCCTTCAAGCTGGAGGGGACCCAACTTAGAACTCCATTTGAAACTCCTCAGCATAGTTTTTCTTTAAAAGAAATTTCAATCCCAAAATTTCTGCCAAATGAACAAATTCCTGTTTCTGTTCATATCCTACCACACCTGTTCAACAACCAATTTCTACTACACCTGTACAACATGATGATTCTTTTGTACCAACTTTTTCACCTAGTTCTGTTTCACCTCATTGTGAACTAAATTTCAGTGACAAGTCTTCATCTAGTTTTTCTCCCGAATTTTCACCTATAAGAAAAATAGATGATAGAACAAGAGATCCTTCTTATAGACCTTATTAACATTTTAAAGGACCCAGAGAAGGAACAAAGATGAAACTTCATAGCCATAAATTTCATGTTACTGATATCATGAAGGTGCAAAATCCCATTCCTCGTTACCATGTAGATTCCAATACTATTTCTTTTACACCATCATCTAGACATAGAGATAGAAATATAAATCCTGTGGAATTGTTACCAAGAGGTGAAAGCTCAATAATATCACCTCAGCCCCAAGTAACTTCACACCAGGGTAGAAGTACATTATCTACTCTTCCACAAACTACTATAGATCCTAATCCTAAGAAAGGAGCTATTCCTAAGCATCATAATCATGATCATCATTAACATAAGCATCACCAGCGTAAACATAAGAAAAATATCTTCTATTTTACCAAGTCTCATTTAGATGCCAAATTTTACTGTAATGAAAATTGCTATATTATAGGAACTTTGAAAAATTGAATTTCAAGAGTATCTTTAAATATTTGTTTCATTTTACAGTTTATCCTTTATTTGAATTTTAAGGTAAATTGTCATTGATCAAGCATGAGTTAAAATTTTAATAAAAATGTTTTATATAACATAATTATCTAATATGTTTTACGCTTACCCTATGTTGTTATAACAAACAGTTTTACATATCTCATAAATTTAAGTTATTAAATTTAGTCGATATTATATTACACTAATGCTGAAAATTTCATTGACTCTCTAGTTAATCTTTGCTTAATTTTTAAAGCACGTCAATGTTTAATGCTTTTGTAAATTCTTCAATATTCTTTGTAATTGTCTAAGTTCTAAATGTTTGAATTGTTAAATCCTTTAACCTCCTATTCTAACATTTCTCTCTCGAGTTCTCTGTCACTAGCATTCTGAAATTGAAAAATCAAAATGAGTACATTATAAGTAGAGAAAGTAAAAATAATTAAATTGAAAACTTTGATTTTAAAAGGTTATGAGGTGTTATAATAAATTATCAACTTCATGTACACCTCTGCAGAATATAAAAAAAAAAAAATTATTAGCTACATTTTTATTTTGCTTGTAAACTGAGAATGTGTGTTTTCAGTGCCTAAGCCATCAATTAACTTGGAAGAATTTAATATCCCTGAACATTAGCATATTCACTACCACTTCATTTTCATGCCATTTATTTCAAAATTCCTTTCTCAATTGTTGATGATGCTTAATTTGATCAATTTCTTATAATAATTTTATTTCCATTACTACTAGATAGATTTGTAATTATGTATTTCTGTATTTAAGTTAGGGGAGCTATTTTCATGTCATTTTTTTCTTTATCTTCAAAACCATGATTGGGCCACCAGCCAAATATGCCCAGAATTGTCAGTTTTCAAAACCAATGAAGAGTTTATTAACTTTAATTCTTTTTCTTCTATGATTTCTATTACTACAACTACTACTTCTTTGGGAAATTATAGGCCAGTTAGCTTAACATCTCTGTTTGTAAAGGTTCTGGAAAAGTTAATGAAAGGTCATATAGAGAAATATTTAGAAGATAACAAGGTATTGTATGACTCCCAGCACGGTTTCAGAAAGGGTAGGTCATGTCAGACAAACCTTTTAGAATTTATGGAATACATTACTGACTGCATCGACCGAGGAGATCCAGTTAGACTTTTATATTTAGACTTTTAGTAAAGCTTTTTGAAAGGTTCCTCACATAAGGCTGAGATGAAAAAGTTATTGCAATGTGGTATAGGTGGAGTGGTACATGTTGGATTAAGAGTTTTTGCGAAATAGAAAACAGTGTGTTACAACTAAATGGGAATAAATCAATCATGGGAAATAGTGAAGAGTGGTGTCCCACAGGGTTCAGTGCTGGGCCACTATTGTTCCTTATATATATATATTATAAATGATTTAGACCAGGGACTTAAATGCAAGGTTTCTAGTTTGCAGATGATACTAATGTGGCCACCTCAGTTAGGAATTAGTTGAAGGATGCATAAAGATTCAAATGATCTTGATTAAACTTCTTGGTGGCAGATAAGTGGCAAATGGAATTTTAATAGTAAAAAGTGTAAGTTCTTCACCTAGGTTAACTCAAATAAAAGTTTTTTAACTACGATAGGAATGGGGATTGGCTGAGTCTGTGGACCAAGAAAAGATTTAGGTGTGATTATAAGCAGTAATTTGAAAGTAGCTAATCAGTGTTTGGAAGCTAGAAATAAAGCTAATAAGATGCTGTGGCAGTATAATAAAATCGCAATGTTGTTTACAAGAAGCAAGGAAGTAATAGTAAGCGTATAATAGACTATGTAAGATGTCTATCCCTATGAGTCGAAGCTGGGATCTTTTAAAGAAAGACTTAGATATGCTAGAGAAGTGCAACGTAGAGCAACAAACGGGTAATTTCTGCATGGGTTTGAGCGTAAGAGCTATGAGGAGAGGCTGAAGGAGTAAGGAGTGTTTTCTGTAGAAAGCGATTTCTCAGAGGGAATATGACAAGTCCACATTATTTCTTATGTTCTTATTGATAATACAGAGACCAATAAAATTTTTCATAGTAGAACATGGACAGGTTGACCAGGGTAATAATAAAGAAAATAAGAAGAAAAGCATGCCATCTTGATATAAGAAAGCATGCATTCAGTAATAGGGTGTTAAAATTTTGGAATGTCTGCCAGAGGAGGTTGCGTGTGACTCGATTGCAACATTAAGAAAGGGTTTAGATTCGTTATGGATGGGTTTGGGTTATCATATAATAATGACAACCAAATGCGGGTTTTAGTTATAGTAATTATTAATGTTAGATGGCATGTTTGACCATAACTTAGTTATTAATGCAAGTGATGGGGTTTGGGTATATGATTTATATGATCATTAGTTTTGACTAAAGCCAAATATGCCTTGAATTGTCAGTTTCCACAACAAATTGACAAGCCCTAGGGTGCTTTTGGATTTGCTTATGAGCATGTTTTGGGTAGTGGGTTTGACTGGGACAGTCTCGAAAGGCCCATGGTGGCTTTTTACTCTCTCTATATTCTTAATGTCTTAATGTCTTCTACTACTACTACTACTACATATTTGTATTTACATTACGTTTCTAAATTTCTTATTTAGGGGAGGAGTTTCCTGCTTATTTTCTTTGTTCTTTTTTTGATGTTTAGAGAATCATGTAAAGATTTTGTGGAAATTGTATCTTTTGCCTCAACTCACGTGAACATGAGACAGGATACCTTTGACAAGTTGCTTACCACAAGATCAAAGTCCTTCATGGGGACAGCATCAAAACTATATACCTATATACCAGTATTTTGTACTTTCCCAATGTGAATTGGTAAGATAAAGAGACCATTGCTGACACCTTACTGGGCAATGTCAAAATCCTCTTCCTGAAACTCCCTCACAAAATTGTGTAAAGATTTCATGAGAAATTGTCTTAAGTGCTCTGCCTAGCAAGAATTGGAGATCCAGGACATTGTTTCTCACAGCTCACTGGGCAATGATAAAATCTTCTTTATGAACTCTGAACTCATTCAATCGTGTTAAGATTTGATGAGAAATTGCATCATTTGCACTTTGCTCATGGGAAGAACTCATTCTCTCTTAAACTAAAAGTCACTCAAAGAGATACTGGATATATTTTTTCTTTCAATTTTCTTTAATCTGTAGCTATAATTTATTAAAAATTTGCGCATATGTGGCATGTGCCTTATTATATTATTTTAAAACAAGATAACATTTACATGCTACAAATAAAACATTTCATCAAATAAACAATTTTTAAAAAAATATCTTAAATACTTGTAGTCACTCCTGACAAAGTCACAGTAAACAGGGGCAAGAATGAACTTACTAAACACTGAATATTACATCTCACATTAATCACTTTAAAGTATTTAACCCAATATCTATGACATTTTTCATTTATGTTCATTATAATTTCAATACTTATAATACATATTGCCCCATAATTAAACATAATACATTATAATAACAGGATTCATATTGTGTCCTATTTTCCTACTTTTCCTACTACAGTAGGAAATGTGGTACTTTTGAAGAAAAATGTCCTACTTTTTTTTACTTTTTTCACCCAATGTTTGTTGAAGTTGAAGGAAAAAATTCAAATCAGGGTTGATCAGTATTTGGAGTAAGTTTTTCTCTCTGAAAGTTGGGCGATGGTGAAGAGAGGAACTAATCTTTACATTCAGTCTTTATTTAAAGCTCTTCTCATCATTCCGCACGGAAATGCTGATGTTGAATGTGGCTTTTCACAGACATCCAATTACCTTACAGATTCCAGAACCAAACTTTCTCAGGCATCAGTTTGTGCATTACAGTCTATCAAATGATGGCTTAAAGCAATTTGGTTATGAAGTCCATAAAGTGCCCATATCAAAGGACTTCATTAAGAAGGGAATCAATGCCCATAAATCTTATTTAGAAAGATTGGAGGAAGAGAAACAGATCGAGGCCCAGCTAAAAAAGCAAAAAGAGAACAAAGGAAAGAACAAGAGCTGTTTGAAATGAAAAAGAAAGATTTTGAAAGGAAATCACGAGAAATGAAAGAAGCTATCTTCAAAGAAAAATCCCTTCAGGAAAGAAGCTAAAGCTTCAGCATACATCAATAACTACAATTCCTTGGTTGAAGAAGCCAATGTAAGGATTAAGAATGCATTAAAGATTAATGGCATGAAATGACTACAGATAGGGCAAACTATGCTTGAAACAGCTTGCAGAGAGTACCACTGCTTTGCACAAAATGAGAAATGAGCAAAAGAAGATTGAGATAAATAAGAGAACTGCTTGACTACTACTGTGCAAATCGAGCAAAAAAAACATAAGCTGAAGCAAATATAATAAAAATTATTCTTGTAATCATTGGAGAATTTGTGCATCATATTTGTTCACTTACAAATATTCTATCAGTTACATTACTTTTTCAAATTGTTATTTTTTCATTTTTTCTAGTTTGTTAATGTAAACATTATTTTTAAAGAAAATAAAGAGGGGGGGGGGGGAAACCCCATACCTCATCCAGGGTTCCAGTTGATTTTATTAGCTTACCTAGAATTAGCTTTCTTCAATTAATGTAGCATTGAGAGAAAGATTAAATTTTAAAGATTGCAAATACAGGTAAAGTTTTAATTATTTTTCTGATGAACATAATTTTGATGAATATTATAAAAAGACTCATCCATGCTTAATTTTTGGTAATATAATTTTCATTTCTATTAGGATTAAATTGGAAACA
>JABUQX010026376.1:55000-67500 GCA_015478945.1 Trachelipus rathkii
ATTTACAGTGTCCTATCCGGCTCCTCAATAGCGAGGTCTATTTCTCTGTAATAAGTAAAAGTCTATAGTCACAAAGTAATATTTAGGTTGAAGGATTTGCGTAAGTAAGGAGGCTTAACGGCCATGGAAAATTATTCTCACAAAAGAAATTACATATAAATATGTGAGCTTTCATAATAGGAATGATCATATATTTTAATAAAATCTTGTTAATTCTTTAATTTAAAAAGAGAAAAATGTATTACAAATTTTATCAAATTAGATTTTAAGTGTTAGAAACTAAGAAACAGTTGGTAAAAAGTTAACTATATCATTCAGATAGTCCGGAAAATAAGGATCATTATATTAGTCTAGCAATAGAGACTGCGATTTTCATAATTTATTTATATTAATACGCGTAGGCCATCATAAGGGAGCGAGCTCTCCATGACTCTATTTCACAAATCATTTATGAATGTGAGATTAAATTGTGAAATTTGGTTTTTCTTTGTCTACTTTGTGCTTCTTTTCTTTTATGGGAGTTTGTGTAAATGCATGAATAGTAGTAGACAAGAGCATTTTCATTCCAATCATTCTAAGGGCAGAACTCTATTGATGTTACAATACAATGAACAGTCGAAGAGTATCATAGCTATGTCAGAGAGAACGTGTTAATGCTTTAATCACTGGTGTAAAAGTGGCTCTTAAAAATGGATAAATATAGGCCAAATTGATATAATCAAAAACCTCTTGTACCGTTATGGTTTTGCTCTCATATAACCACCAGCATGTATACTTTGCGCATTATATTTTTTCATTCGGGGACCCTTACCAGATTAATTTAAATTTATGAAAAACTTTTTATTTACCTCACATGGTAATGGACACGCAAAATTAACAAGGGTTTGAAAGGACCTTAAAATAAACAGACAATTTTTTTTTTCTTTTGGTTAGATTTTATAAATAAAGCCTTACAATATGAGCAAATAACGAATTAGCTTATACTATGTGTAATGGTTGAGGCGACGATTCGATTTAGAAAAGGATAAGTATATATTGTACGAAGATAGGAAGCTTTGAAAAAGTATTCCTTAAAGGGGGAGAGGTTCTCTAATGAAAAGTCATTATTCAAGTAGATGCTGAATATAATTTTCTTTCTTGTATACAATTTTTTTACAATTTTTGTTGTAAACTAGAATTTTATATATGAAAAGAGAATAATAGCACAAAACACAACTTGGTACCAAATATATAGAACATGGGAAAAATAGATTCTTGGCAAAAAATGTCACGAAAATGCTATGTGTGAAAGAAGAGAGCTACGAAAAAGAAGAAGAGTAACTATCTATTAACTTATAGAAATAATTATAAGTATAAAACATTATTTTGTTTGCAATGTTATATCTTATATGAATATACAAGATTTGCTATGTTTTTGGAAAATCTCTTATGATGCTTATGTCTGGTTAAAGCTATATGAGGACAGAAAGTGATGAAGTATTGATTTAGAGAGCTGAAATATAGAATATGTTTATAGATTAAACAAGCTTGGACCAAGTCTCGATTATGGATGCTCTTATGACACTTGTAAGAGGCATGGCTTGTAAAAATAAAATTGCTCACTAACCACTGATTTACATATTTGTCATTTTATTATTTTTAAACAAGATACACTAAATAATGCTAAAAATAAAACATTTTATTAAAATAATTTTTATTTGAAAATATCTTTAAAAAAATACTTGAAGTGACTTCTGACAAAGTCACTAGAAAATGGATGGCGTGGCACAAATATTGTGACATTTTTGGCTGTTGACATAAAAAACACGAAGATAAAAACAAAATTTCTGCTAATTTCAGTAGTTACCTATTTTTTCAAAATAGTTTATTAATTAAATGCTCATCTCAATATATATTTTATTTACTTTTTTCTATAATTTTATTATTTTAATCATTGTTTATCTTTTCATTTATAGTATTTTTCAATTCTTATACCCATTTCTTATACATATTGCCCATAATTAAACATAATTCATTAAAATAACCTTAAATTCTTGCTCCAAATGTACAATCATATTTACTTATTTCAAGTTCAAATTATTATTGTGAAAAATGTATAAGTAAATTTTCAAAATCCTCAAAACTATGAAAGTCTTCAATAAAAATCTATTATATGTGTTAAAATTTCGTGAAGCCTCAAAAAGCGGTCCAATATATGATTCACTCAAACCTCTGAATCCTGACAGTGTGAACAAAAAGGTCAATTCACCCCTGATAATATAGTTTCTCATGTATATCAAATGCAGCCTTTACTGTCTATTTTTGCCTGTAACTTTTAGCTTGAAACTATTTTATAATATCTAAAAAAATATAGAATAATTAATAGTGCTCCTGTTTCTTTACATCTCTGGGTGAGTGAACCATATAAGAATTTCTAAAACACTATAAGCGAGTGTTCATATGTAGTTATAGTTGTTGCTCACTTTTGGTATTTGGGAAGTACCTATTTTTCAAGATGTAAATAATATTCTCTAAAAATATTACACTTGAATACATTTCAAGCCTTAAATCATGAATAAGCAAAATAAAATGACTTGAAATGTTAATATTATTTACATTTTTTTTAATGTGTGTGTAAGAGTGGGCGTGTGTGTCGTTATACGTAGAATAAAGTGTAAGGGGCTCACGACCTGATTGTTTTGGGAGTAATGGCATATTTGATTTATTATAAATTTCTTCTTACTTTTTTGTGCTTTTTCATAGGGCAAACTCTACCAAAAATGTACACCATCAGAATGTAATTTGGTATATTATATGCCAGACATATATCTCGGAAGTCACTATATTGAGTGTCATATTTTTCTTTTGCTTTTGGTAATAGATCATATTGTTTCAGATACATATGTGTTATATAGACGACTTTATGTAATTACTACTATAAATTTGTATTCACTTTTTATCACTTTTTGTTAATTATAAGAAACATACCCAGCTGCTTTTGTGAAACGAAAGAAGAAGCCCTGGTAAGCCTTTAAAGGATTGATTGTTAATTTTCAGTTAGGAAATGGGGTAGTACGGTGTGTATGTAGAGATTTCAGATTTTTGAGTCTAGAACTCTATATAAGAACAGACTGTGAGTCTGAATTCTTTTTTTCAGCAAGGGAAAAATATCTGCAGACTCCCGATCAAAAGTTAATTTTTAATTTGGTAGTTCCAAAAATATTAATTGCGTTTACCCGATTTTAGCTGTTCATATGGGATTTATGAGTATTTTGATATAATTTGTGTAATAATGAGATACACAACCATAATAAATCTATTATACAGATCCACAGCTTAGAATATATTTTTCACCAAATTGCTCCGTCCATTGGCTGAAAAATGAAAATCTATGAATAATTTTTAGCTATAAAAAGTCGGAAAAAAAATGAACAACAAAAAGATATACGACTGTTAGTATTCTCTTTTTTTTAGGAAAAAAACTGCCTTTTTATATATATATAAAAGGACATTACGCGTTCTTTAAGAGAAAATGTCCTCACTTATTTGTAGGAATAATCTTAATTTTTGTGGATTTTTCCCGCTTGTGTTATTGCTTTAATATTATTTAGGTATCAAGAATCCAGGTCCGTTGTTTTGACGTTTTGCAATGTCGTCCTCTTAAGAGTTCCTTATGTGAAATGTCGCGGTATTAACTCGAGGGTAACTAGGTGTAATCACCTGGCTCTAGTAGAAAAATCAATCATTTCATTCGGGGGTATATTGAAGAGGATCAGGAAATCTTTTTGAAGAATTAGTAAGAGGTTTTGTTTATTACTGGTGGGTTTCTATTTAGACGTACTGTTTTCGATGAAGTATAGTGAATGTCCATATATTCAAAACCGCCTCAACCAGTACTATTATTGATTGTTCAGTTAAAATCCTATCTCTTTTGAGGTTCAGTGGATATCCCTGGTTTGATGCCATCATTCATAACAAATTGCCCTAATCGGTGTCAGGTTTAATTTAAAGTCTGTATATTTTGGTTTTTATATAGTCACTAGAATAAAAATTAGATTTTCCCTGTTTCTTGGTGCGGCAAAGTAAACTCACAGGTCCCCTCATAGAAATTAGCGGAAATGGTTAATGTTTTATTAGAGCTACCTTCCTGTGTCCCTCTTATCAAGTTCCTTAGCTGATATACCTCTTAAGTAAATGCTCCCAGTCTAGTTAGAATTGAATTAATTTTGAAAGATATTGTGCTCCCTCAGCTTAAAGCAAGTGTTATCTCACTTGTTTAATTCGGATAAAAAAATGCCTTTTACTCTAACCACGAATTATCACTTTTTTTAGAACTGATATTAGTTAGTTTGAAGGTCTGGATTTTGTTTTTACTATAAGACTAGGCATTATTAAGCTACAATTTTCATTTAACAGCGGTGCATTAAAACAGCAATATTTTTAAAAACTTTCATCCTGTTCCTGACGTTTTATTTGAAAGTGAAGATTCTCCTAACTTAGTTATTCTATTACTGAAAATATGCCTTTCTTACGAATTACTATATTGTCTACTTCCTCTATGATATTGGAATAGACCATTTTTACCTAGTTTTATCCTTTGTGTTCTTCCAATCCCAGCGAATGGTTTTTGAGGAAGTGAAACAAAGATTTTTTCACTACTTCTTTTTTGAAATTTCAAAACTTTTTCAATGAGTAAATTTTAATTTTCGATAGCTAAAATTTCTCTAACCTTTGTGTTTAAGCTACATTTATTTTATAACCTATTGAAGATGAAGTGTTTTAATATTTCTCTCAAAGCTCTTAGTTTAATTTGTCACCACCCATAACATTATATTCAATTTACTTTGTTAAACTAGGTCGAAAAACAATAATCACCTCACCAGACTTGCTAAGTATCGGAAATTTTCCGTCTATATCCAATTTCCCTTCCTATAGAAATATATATTTACAGGACTGCTTATGAGAGTCACCACCCAAGACGTGCAAGAAACTATTTTCCAAGAAACGAAGTCCTTGATGATTTCCAAATATATAGTCACAGGGAGAGTCACCACCCAAGTTGGGAGCCACTGCTCTCAAGAAAACTCAATAGAACTCTCAATAAAAAAAGTAAATAGCATAAAGCAAATTTCATTTAAGCTTGTTTATTCATTTTTTTTCATAGGAAAGTATACAAAATACCACCATAAAAAATAAATGGGAGACTGAACAAAGACCTGAGTATTTCAATAATGAAAAAGAGGATATAACCCGCGATGAATTTTTTTTTAAAGGCCCAGTTGTGGAGGAAGGAGAGGTAAGCCTTACGTTGATTGTTAATTTAATTTCAGTAGATTAATCTTCGGTGTAGATTTGGAGTTTGGAGTCAAAATTATATAAGTAACAGACTGGAGTCTGAATTCTCTCAGAAAAATATGACTCCAATTAAAAGTTCATTTTAAATTTTGTATTCAAATTATGCCTAATTACTCTAAAGGATTTGATTAAAAAAAAACTGTTGAAGTACCATGCTATATAAATGTAATTATAACTTTAAGAGTACCATGTAGCTATATGATTGAAATTACTTTTTAAAAGATTGAATAAGTTACTGTTAAGAACCTTAATCTTATTTGTAATTGTGTATGTATATTTTTGCATCACCTGTATTAAGTACACCAGAGCAATTAGGTCAGCTAACATGTTGAGGGTCGTATTCCTCTCCAGTGCGGAATCTCTCTCATGTGTTGTCCTGATATTCGTTTTCACTCCATTCCGTCTTTATGTCTACTTGGTGAAATCTTTCACCTTCGTCCTCGCTGTAATCTTCAAAGTTTGCGGGAAAAAATAGATCAAGTTTTGTGGGAATTTGTGGCTAGGGGAGGGAAAATTGCACGTTTTGAAAATTTTATACTTAGTTGGTGTCCTCCCGTTGTCAGATTTTTCAAGCGTAGAAATTACTACTTTAAAAGGCTAATTTTATTAATTTGAGGCTTCTTTTAGTCTTTTCCAGAAAAAACTCTTCGTCTTTGAATTACTTATAATACTCAATACGGGGATCTGCCTATTGCATCTTGTTCACTGGCTTCCATATGTGTCGTAAAAATGCTTGTCCTTTTCAACAGAGTTCTAATTGATGGGTTTCACTTCGGGACCTGAGCTTCGACCTCTCTCATCTTAATTAGTATTTCTTCTTCGAATTTAACCACATAACTCAGATATATTTAAGCATGTTTCGCATGTGATTCGGCTTCGTAGCAAGTCACTGAATTACCTTTTATAGTACTTTATTATTATATTTACACGTTGTAGGTGTGTTTTGGGAATTTTTTGCAGTAGATACTTTAGAGAGACAGCTTAACCTTCTTAATATTTGCATAGTTTAAAATTGAGAAATGAATGCTCCTTACCGCTTTAGATATCTAACGTACATCAGAAATGGCGTCATCGCGTTCTGTGTGTGTATCCGACTGCAGTCTGGAGAGTAGATAAAAGAGAACAAAAAATTAATAAAACATTTTTGGGTGGGACTAGAGGTTCAGCTACCACGTGGTGAGATAGTACATTGATATGGTTTTTTTTGTCTATAAATGGAAAAAGGGCAATGGATGGATAGATTTGGTCTTCCTTAAAATTTGGGTTAGTTTAATTTATGTGTGCTGACGTAGTTTCTCGAGCTGTTGGCCAGTGGCCAGTTTTTTTACTTATAGTGGAGACTATCAGCACGGCTATCCCATAGGACACATGAAGCAAGGATATTTTGAGTATGGTGGGGGAGACCGAAGGAAAAAAAGTGGATTGAAGTAGTCCTCCTTGGTCCAAAAAGGGAGAATTTTTCCTTTTTGCAAAGGACCAAGAAGAAGGGTCACAACAACCTGACGGAAGAATATTAAGGGATTAATTGCTTATAATACAATTAGAGTTTGCATGCTAGGTAAGGACCTCATTAAAAATTAAAAAAATGTCTTGTAAACTAATGACGAGAAGAAAAGGTGCATAATAGGATTGTACATGGTTTCTAAGAACTTATATTTTTTTTTATCAGTAATTTTTTTAAAAAAAAAATTTGAAGATTTTATAACTTTTTTCAAGAAGAAACTGGAAATATATCTTACCTTTGAGATAAACGTCCTAATTTAACAAGCTTATGGTTACAGTACTCAGCTTTCTGACTAATCAGTACTTCGCGAATTTTTGTAGACTTTTCCTGGTCTAACGATTGAACTGGGAATGGTGGGTTTATGAGGGGGGGTAGACGCAACCAAGGGGGATAGCAGAATGATTGCCAACACGTATTTTTGACCATATGCCGATTACCCCAACTATATTTTTAGAAGGATCCGTTTCTCAGTACTGCCTTCAAGCTGGTCTCGGTCTTAGAAGAATCTCATTATGAAGGGACACTACCCACTATCACGTGGTTTTTAGGGTGGATTTTCTGACCGGGAACGATAGTAGGCAATCACGCCTCCTTAGGTAGTGCCTCAATTAAATCCTTTATACATACATTTTATGCAAATACTATTACCAAAATATGGAGGGACCAGTTTAAGGGTAGCAAGAAGCAACTTGGCATAAGGAACTTATCGGAAGGGAACTGTCGTAGTCCTTGTTTACTTTTTCTCTGAACTTTTTCTGAAGCCTTACAAAAGTACATGTAATGTATGTTTCCCTTTTGAGAGAGGACGTGCTTTACGTTCTAGTTTCACTGCGTGTTTAAGGACTGGTCAGATGGCAGAGAATGATTGGTGCTCTTCTCATTTTCGTAGCAAACTGCAACCACCGCGAACCTACAATGATGTTTAGTCAACTGCAGATTTATTTTACTTTGGAGTGAGTGGTCTTGGCGATAAATTGTTTTGTAGACATAGGCTTTAGCCGGGCTGATATCGTGTCCACTGAAGTTGTCAATAGATGATACATCCATACTTCTAATATCTTCATTATAATTTTAGTTCTAAGGTAATAAGTTCTATAAAAGTTATATATTCATGAGTTAGCGAAATATGAGAGGAATATGTGAATCTCCTATTGGACACATTAGTGGTTGTATTGGTTTATTGTGCAGAAGTGTATACAAATCATGGGATAGACTAGCCAACGTGTTGCTTGTTCTTTTTCTTGAATTGATTATACTATCTTGAAAAAATAGTTTCGCTACTATACTTAATTTACTATAAAGTATTAATTCTCAATACATCTAGCTCCCTTCAGTTTTCCCACACTTTTTTATACACTTTAAATTTTCATTATCCAGGAAAAATTTTAACCAATTTATAAAATACAATCAATTTTTATATACAATTTATATAAATATATAGGTATATATATTACATAATATATATATAATATTTAATAATTATATTCTTAATTAAAATGTTTGAATATAATTAATATATTATGATAAATACATCAAAATTTGAATATTATTTACTATTTAATTATACTATATATATATATATATAATATATATAAATATATAGATATATATAATATATATATATATATAATATATATATATAATATATAATTAATATATATTAATATATATTTCCAATTATAAATATATATTATATATATATTATTAAAATAACACCCTATAGGTCTACAAATATTATTATTATCATCCAAACTACTTAATATCAACCACTAACAACATATTTTATAATTTTCTTACACCAATTTTCATACTCAAATCTTTAATAATTTGATTCAAATATAATAATAGAATTTTTTCATAAATATATCATTTTATATTCGTGAAATATCTGTCAAATAGAATTAGTAAAATAAGTATTTAATATAAAATAAAATCTATTGGATCATTTTAAATATCAATAACTTAATTCTTTCTTTTTTTTTTTAATATGACTTTTATTTTTGTATTAGCATAGTTATATTGTTATAGAAAAATGTATATATAATATATATAATTATGAGTTAATTTATCAATATTAATATGTAGTTCTGATAATATAAATATTAAAAGTCATAAAACTAATATACTAAGTCTAATTCTCAGACTTAATGGTTTATTAAAATTAAGGTGGTAGGGGACATGTTGTGAAAATGGGGTAGTTCAGTCTGTAGGGGAGTCCAAAGGCCAACTCTGAATCTTTGGCAGAGGCCATCAACAAAACATTTCTCGGAAATGCATTACTGTTCCGCCATGAATGCTAACACATCGCTCATTTTGGGAAAATAATTTACCGAATATTCGTCGCTTAAATATAGTATTACTCGTTTCACATCCCGAACTAATATCCGGAATTATTATCGGTCCGAATTAATCACTTTCGCTATTATTTTCGAGATAAAGAATCTTATAAAAAAAAAAATTCGAATTAATGTGCTTCCTGTTTTCGAGAACAGTCAAATCAGGTTTATCCATTTAAAAGGGGAGGAAAATAGAATTTTAAAAACTCGTTCACAAAGCTGTGAGGTGGAGCTCCAACAAAAAAAAGTGTGAAATTTCTTGCGAACTTGCGACTTTACGCCTGAATTAATTCTAGAATATATAGTAGATTGCGGAGGTGAACATCCGACAGCATTTCCTCAATATATGAATCTACAGGCTAATCCTCTGTCCAATTGAAATAATCACATCCCCCGTTTCTAATCTAAAATGTCAACTCAGTATCCTTTTTTTGCATAATTCCCTAGTGAATGACAAAATTCAATGTGCCACACTACGTTAAGGCTGCTATAGAGATTAAAATGTAAATAGCATTAAGAACTAAGTTAAGCCATGTTTTTTATTATTAATACGATTTTTTTCTTATGGAAAGGTAAACAAGAACACCACCATGAAAAATGAAAATTGTGAAAGAATGACATAAATTTTCAATAATTGAAAAGAGGATAACACCGCGAATGGGAAGCTCTCTTTTTTTAATGATGGCCACAAGTAGTGATGCGGAGGATTACCATTAGGATTTGGGTAATCCGCCGCACTTAAATAGCATTGACTATTAGTATTAAGCCTTTATACTATTATAGTGACATAATACATAATTCAGTTCATATTCTCTTTATATATACGTAGTAATATATACTCTCGTATAGTGTAATAGCATTAGTATTGATTACTTTGTCTACAACAACAAACTAAATGTGATGATATATAATATTATAGTATATAGTCAATGAGTACTCTGTAGAATGATGTCTATATATTCATCATTAATTATTACTTGAAATACAGTTCGGATGGTCCGTCAATTGTTCACCCAGGTCGTGATAAAAACCCCTTCAAAAACTGAACGATCTCTTGTGCAATGACTCCAGATGCTTACAGCAGACCAGACTCAAATCTCAACCCTTACATTGTTTTTGTATTTTGTAAAACCGACCCTCGGTAGTGATATGTAACAAATCTGCAGAAGCTGTTTGGCTTCTACGCCTTATCACAGTAAGTCTTCAACAAATCCTTGGCAGGTTAGCACTGATATAATACAGTAATTGACCACTCTGCACTGTGGACTCATGGCACCTGGGAAAACAAGCCATTTCATACTCCCAAAAAACTCAAGCCTAAAAAAAACTCCCTAACTCCAACCTCCTCTTTACCGACAAACAATGATCTTCTCTCCTCCTCCTCATCAGAACTCGCTAGGAGAAATTTATATTAAACCCAAACAATCTCCCCTCTCATCGGACCCTCAGCCATTTCCAACATAGATATACATTTTTAGCTGCTCTTTAAAAGCATAACAAACGCACTAAACGCTCACCACAACTACAGGCGTGCGCTGATATGCGCTCTCTCCAGTCCAGATTTTTCACCGCAATAAACACTCTGTGCTATATGTCAGTGCAAGTTGCAGGGCCTACTACTTGACTATGGGACTCCACGCCAATTGCACGATGCAGTGCTTTCAAACCCGTGCATCCCCAATCCCATAGAATCCATCTCTACAAGCAGTACGGACCATTCAACAAAGCCAGTGGTCTGTGACTGTTTGCTATTAGCACACTTCCACAGGAGCAGCAGTATTAAAAGCTCTGCTGCTGTTGATCTACTAACAACTTCCTCTGTGTCTCTCAAAACCAGGTTATTGCTTCGGTTCCAGGTAGAGGTACTCGTACGGATGAGGAGAGGAGTATGCAACAAAATCAGACAGTTTGGAAAGGCGTACAAATATCTAGGTACGAAATGGAATAGGTAAATATGCGGGTCGACCTCAAAATAGGCCGTAAAATTTGCTCAGTCAGCAAGCAAGGTCCTCCTTTTCAACCAAATATCCACACCCCTGAATGCTCCTATTGCTATTGGGACAAAACCTGAAACGGCACAAAGCAGACAAAAAAAAAAAAAAATGGCTTTTCGAATTTGGTCGCCAAAGTGTTATCACTTGGCACCTACCACCAAGCAAACGAGAAATGGACCACACACCCAAACGAGAGGAAACCTTGACGCCAGGTGATAGGAAACATCGTACGTGAACATACTTGTACAGATGACAACCGATTATAACTTGAGGTGCGATCCAACTCTAAGTCCTCTTACTCCACTCATAAAACACCAATAAAAACTCTGGATTTATATCTTCTCACCACTCTGTTGAAACATTGTGAAGGCCGTACTGAACCATTTGAAATAGTCTAATCATACAACCGCAAAAACTTGGTGAGTGAGTATGCGTCTCAACGTCTTCCCATACGGTACTGAGTGACGAGGAGGAAAAGAAGCTGGCCATGGATTATTTTTGATGGCCCACAAATATACGGACACTCCTCCGTATGCTGCCTTTGCTACAACAAATGGACTGTGTTAAGCCAAGAAGCGTGGAATTTTCTCTGCGGTCCTCTCAGCATGATAGTCACTCAGGAATCTTTCTCATCTCGCTCTTCAAATCTACAGGGACGCCTGGGCCCATCAAATCCAGCAAGAGCGAGAACACGGAAATGCCCACTCTCCCTACCCACCATCGCGCAAACTTTTTCGAGTGAGTGCACTCCCGAACCACTAACAATATAGATATACTATCCATACGAAGCAACTGTCGGTGCAGACATGTTTATTCCATGCTCCATACTGGAATGTGTTTAGACCCCATGAACATCCAGACGGATATTAATAATTAGCCACCTCTTTCAACTACATCACCCATACATTAGGCTCACCTAAAATGAACTGTAAATTATTACCAATTAGCGAAAACGGTTGGATTATACATCCCTCTAAACGGCGATGTTAAAGTGTAGAATGACAACGCGCCTCCGCCCCCCTCAAGTGATTTCCATCGATTATCTCTCTAATCCACCCCTGACCGACTCACCAAAATTGGCTTCAGACATTCTCCATCCAATAATTTTCGTTACGCCACTGAGACCAACACTCCACACTCGGCCTCCCCGACTAAGCATATCTCTCACAAATAATGATTAGCAATC
This sequence comes from Trachelipus rathkii, assembly GCA_015478945.1. Taxonomy (NCBI): domain Eukaryota; kingdom Metazoa; phylum Arthropoda; class Malacostraca; order Isopoda; family Trachelipodidae; genus Trachelipus; species Trachelipus rathkii. The sequence goes on from JABUQX010026376.1 coordinate 67,355, forward strand.
TGTATTTCTATGCCGATCTTTTTGTTGCAATTGTGCATAGCATTCAGTGGCGGTATCCTTTACTTCCAGCACGCTCACCCCTGCCACAGAAATTAGACTCGAAGTCTACGGAACGAGACAAGTGTTAGACCAACATATTCACCTTC
>JABUQX010026377.1:0-20000 GCA_015478945.1 Trachelipus rathkii
CATTTGTACTTCGTTCAGTTATCAGAAGGTGGGTGTTTAACCGTTTCGCGTGAACGCTTTCGCGTTTTCGTGCGCCGCTTCATATATATATATATATATATATATATATATATATATATATATATATATATATATATATATATATAGAGAAGGGAGAGAGAGAGAGAGAGAGAGAGAGAGAAAGGAATCAGTTAAAGAGAAAAAGTTACTGGGTCGCCACTGAGATATATATAGATATATATCTATATATATATATATATATATATATATATATATATATATATATATATATATATATATATATATATATATATATATATATATACTTCTTTATATATATATATATATATATATATATATATATATATATAAAAAGAAATTTATTAATATATATAAATATATATATATATATATATATATATATATATATATATATATATGCAGTTTAAACTGCTATATATATATATATATATATATATATATATATATATATATATATATATATATATATATATATATATATATATATATATATATATATATATATATATATATATATATATATATATATATATATATATATATATATATATATACTATATATATATATATATTGGGTGTGATGGTTTAAACCATTGGTTTAAACTATGGTTTAAACCACATAAGTAGTAGGGAGTGAATTCAGGACACAAATGACCGCGACCTTTTGACCTTTTCTGACCGCGACCTTTTTTGCTCCGAATTTTTACCTGACCTTGACCTTTTTGGCCTTCACCTTTTTGGGCCTTGACCTTTTTCGACCAACCTTTGGTCTTCCATGGGGTCATTTTTGGCCCAAATTTTTACCTACCCTTGTCCTTTTAGGGGAAGTCGATTTTTTGAGAACCCTAATTTTTGAGAACCCTAATTTTTGAGAACCCTAATTTTTTGAGAACCCTAATTTTTTGAGAACCCTAATTTTTTGGCACCCCTAATTTTTTGGCAACCCTAATTTTTTCGGCAACCCTAATTTTTGGCAACCCTTCGAAGAAGAGTTATATAGCTTGCGTCAGCAACTTTGTTGTACGTATTGCCCCCTATTTTACGCCCCCTATTTTTTTCGACCATGGGTCATTTTTGACCACGGTAATTTTTAATCTTCCTTTAGGGCTTAGCCGTTTTTTGATGTCTTAACCTTGTTTGACCATGATATTTCGGCCTTGACCTTGCCAAATACCAGGGTCATTTTTTGCCCACGGTAATTTTGGCTACCCTTTGGTCTTCCATGGGTCAATTTTGGCCCACAGTATTTGCTACCCTTTGGTCTTCCATGGGTCAATTTTGGCCACGGAATTTTTGGCTACCCTTTGGTCTTCCGTGGGTCAATTTTGGCCCACGGTAATTTTTGGCTACCCTTTGGTCTTCCATGGGTCACTTTTGGCCCACCCTAATTTTCGACCAACCCTTTGGTCTTCCATGGGTCAGTACGGCCCACATAATTTGGCCTCGTGGCCCACCCGTCACATATATCGTTCCTAACTTGAACGCATGTATGGATCTATCCTAACTTGAACACACACACACACACACACACACACACACACACTTACACTTATACACACATTCACTTACATTTAACCATAGACACTTACATTTACACTTATACTCACGTACAAACACACTGCCAATCCTTTGGTCGTCCATGGGTCAATTTTGACCCACGGTAATTTTTTGTCCTTCCTTTAGGGACTTAGCCCTTTTTTGATGTCTTAACCTTGTTTGACCATGATATTTCAGCCTTGACCCTGCCATATACCATGGGTCAATTTTGATCCACTTGATGGCTTTGATGGTTCCCAATCACCATAAGGAGTACCTAGGGATGTTCTATTAGTGTTCTATGAGTATTAGATGGGTGGTGTAGGTGAGTGGTAGGGACCGACCGGGGCGGGAATTTTGCCGGGGCCGGGGCCGGGGCCGGGGCCGGGGCTGCTCTAATTTAGCCGGGGCCGGGGCCGGGGTTAGCTAAAATTAGAAATGTAAGTCAAAAACACTGAAAGTCTTAAAACTTAGGATGAAAATTAAATATAATTTCAATTAATTAATAATTTTAATTATAAAAAAGGAATACATTTAATTAATTCAATTAAATAAATATTTTCGAAAGAAATTTTTAGAAAATAATTGATTTTCTAGAAGAATAAGTTGTATTAAATATATATATATATATATATATATATATATATATATATATATATATATATATATATATATATATATATATATATATATATAAAAATAACTATATATATATATATATATAAAAATATATATAATATATATATATATATATATATATATATATATATATATATATATATAAAGATGAATAGGAAGATGAAGCATAATTTTGGCAACATTTATTATAATGGACGTTTCGGGTATATAACGTTACCCATCATCAGCACTGCAATTGAAATAAAATAATATAATTTTATAACACAAAATATAAATAAAATGAACTAATATAAAAACTGTAATACAATAAATGAACACATATGTAAATTTAAAATAAATAAATCACACGAAAAAAGTACCTAAGATTGAGTTAGGTTTCATTTACAGAGAAGGCGAAATGCAAACTGAAAGTTAAGAAAATTTGTTTACAGTGAGAAAAAAAAAAAGTTACTTGGTTGGGATATATATAAATTAATGAGTGAAGAGGGGGATGGACGACAAATCCTTATTTAATTCGGGTTTTAATTCAAAAATGTAGAGAGACTCAAGAATCTTTCTGTCGAGTTGATCATTGGCAGGGGATAGGGAACTAAAAATTTTTTGTGCAATAGGGTGATTATTTTGAAAGGCATGATTGCGTATGGAGGAGTTTTCTGGGGTTGTGATAGGTAAACCAGTTCTATAAGAAACTCCCCGGTGTTTCGAGATCCTCAAGTAAAGTTGGAGGCCTGTTTGGCCCACGTAGCGGACGTTGCAGTCCGCACACTTATACAAATATACTAATGAGGACCTCATATGTAGAGGAAGAGAATCTTTATGGCGGAAAAAATTTGAAATACTGTGGTTATTAATAGGAATGAAAATAAAGCGAGCAAAAGGAAAAGCATTGGATAGAGTGTGATTGAGAGTTTTCACAAGTTTTGCGGTGCTAGGACCGAAGAACGGAATTTTTAGATAGATAAGTTGTTTAGGGACGGTTGGGACTTGAAATTTAGGGCGGAAATGGTTATTAAGAAAGTCGTTTACTAGGTTTGTAATAGTGTTGTGAGGAAAGAGATTGCAAAAGGCAAAATGGGACAGGTATTGTATTTCAAGGTGGAAAGACCACCATGAGGAGCATAAGTTAAAGGCACGGAAAATTTTGCATTGTAGTGAAGACAGTTTGTATTTGGAGGGGAGAAAACAGAAAACCTTCTTCTACTACATTAGGTCTTAATTTTTTTAGTTTTCTCCCCTCCAAATACAATCCCCTGCCAATGATCAACTCGACAGAAAGATTCTTGAGTCTCTCTACATTTTTGAATTAAAACCCGAATTAAATAAGGATTTGTCGTCCATCCCCCTCTTCACTCATTAATTTATATATATCCCAACCAAGTAACTTTTTTTTCTCACTGTAAACAAATTTTCTTAACTTTCAGTTTGCATTTCGCCTTCTCTGTAAATGAAACCTAACTCAATCTTAGGTACTTTTTTTCGTGTGATTTATTTATTTTAAATTTACATATGTGTTCATTTATTGTATTACAGTTTTTATATTAGTTCATTTTATTTATATTTTGTGTTATAAAATTATATTATTTTATTTCAATTGCAGTGCTGATGATGGGTAACGTTATATACCCGAAACGTCCATTATAATAAATGTTGCCAAAATTATGCTTCATCTTCCTATTCATCTTTAAATGTCGGTTCCCTAGGAACAAATCTATTGCAACAATTTTACAATCGTTATATATATATATATATATATATATATATATATATATATATATATATATATATATATATATATATATATATATATATATATATATATATATATATATATATATATATGTCTCTATATATATATATACTATATATACTTATATATATATATATATATATATATATATATATATATATATATATATATATATATATATATATATATATATATATATATATATATATATATATATATATATATATATTAATTCAATTAAATAAATAATTTTGAAAAGAGATTTCGGAAAATATTTGATTTTCTTGAAGATATTTACTTTAAATAAATAAATACATTAATATTTTAACAATTATATTTATTTCCTTTTTCGAATTCGTTTGATATATCAAATTTCGAATATTTTTATGTTAAAAACTCGGAAAAATTATAATTTGGCCTCAATTTTAATTTGAAATCATAGTAAATACAAAAAAAAATTGATTATATATATAGGTATGTTTATATATTTTGCATCAATTTATAACAAAGGAGTAATGGAATTAAAATATATTTTTTTTTATTTTGTTTGATTTAACCCTCTATTATTTAGTGTAAATTTACAGTTAACCCCGGTAGAAAACCCCGGTTTTTCCTGATTTTTAGCCGGGGCCGGGGCCGGGGCCGGGGTCGCTAAAAATGGCCGGGGTTGGCCGGGGCCGGGGGCCGGGGCCGGAAGAGGTGAGTGCCAAGTGAGTGCCAATGAGTGGCAAGTGAGTGCCAATGAGTGCCAATGAGTGCCAAAGAGTGCCAAGTGAGTGCCAATGAGTGAATCGGAGGTGCCACATAGTGCCAAGTGAGTGCCACATAGTGCCAACTGAGTGCCACTTTTTTCAAGCCTTTTCTAGCCTCCCCTGATCCTAGAATAGCCCTAATATGGGTGTCTACCCCTAGGTAATAAGGTATGAGGATTCGATTGGTGTATATTACAAGTTGCTAGGATGCTTCCTACTATGAGTTAGTCTTTTCTAACACTTATACACACATACACTACGACACTTACACACACATTCACTATGACACTTACACACACTATGACACTTACATTAAACCATATACACTTACACTCACACCCCCACACACAGATACCTTACACTTACACCCACACACTCGATATTTTGATGCCTCAACTTTGATGCCTCAGCTTTGATGCCTCAACTTTGATGCCCCAGCATAAATAAATGCCTCAGCATTGATGCCTCAACTTTGATGTCTCAACTTTGCCCCAGCATAAATGCCTCAGCATTGATGCCTCAGCTTTGAAGGTTCATCTTTGATGACTCATCTTTGATGACGTCATCTTGATACCATCTATATTGATGATTCATCTTTGATGAAATCTGCTGATAGCTCATCTCTACACCACATCACAGAACAGAGTTAATAGTAATGTCTTCCCCTAGTTCGCATTGGAACACCCAGGGCGCCGCATGCGCCCTCCGCGCAAAGACAACCGGCCCCGCACCCGCAGGTGCGATCCGCGCGTCCCCGCCCGCCGCGTTCCCGCCCCCGCGTGCGCCCGCAGGCGCCAATTTTTCCGCGTTCCCGCCCGCCGCGTGCGCCCGCAGGCGCAATATTCCTGCGGGAATGAAAAATATATATACTATAAGTCATTCATTTTTATTTCATACTTAAACATTTCAAAGAATTTCTTTTCAAATATACTATGAGTCATTCATTTTTATTTCATACTTAAACATTTTTATTAAAAACATTTTCGTGAACCTAAAACTGTAACTCATTACAGACCTATTATTTAACACATATATTTATTAACATTATTTTTACTTAATACTTTTTACTTAATACTTTTTAATTTATAAATTTTTAAAAATTTTATCTACAATTTTAGCTTACGAAATTTTACTACAATTGTACGAAATTTTATTAAAAACATTAACATTACATACCTTAAAGCAGTAAATCAGTAAATCAATAGAGGTGTGACCTAGCAACATAGGGCTTAGTATGCTTTTGTTTTACTGCTTTACTGCTTTAACTCATGTTTTACTGCTTTAACTCATATGTTTTACTGCTTTAACTCATATATTTATTAACATTACATACCTTAAAGCAGTAAATCAGTAAATCAATAGAGGTGTGACCTAACACCAAGGGGGGATTAGTATGCTTTTGTTTTACTGCTTTACTGCTTTAACTTTCTGCTTTACTGCTTTAACTTTCTGCTTTACTGCTTTAACTTTCTGCTTTACTGCTTTAACTTTCTGCTTTACTGTTTTAACTCATATATTTATTAACATTATGTTTTTTATTTTGTTTTAATACTTTTTATTATTATTTTTATTTATTTTATTATTATTTTTATTATTTTATATTTATTTTATTATTTTTATTATTTTTATTATTTTATTTTTATTATTATACTTAGTGTTATTTACTTCATGCCTATTGTTATTATTATTTAGAACACACATTCACTATGACACTTATACACACATTCACTATGCCACTTACATTTACCCATAGACACTTACATTTACACTTATACACACGCGGTCACACACACACACACACACACACACACACACACACACTCATACACTTATACACACATTCACTATGACACTTATACACACATTCACTATGACACTTACATTTACCCATAGACACTTACTTACATATACACACACACACACACACACACACACACACACACACACACACACACACACACACACACTCACACACAGATTTACTTACACACGCAGATTTACTTACACATATAACGTATAATTTATTAAAACATTTTATGTTTTAATTAAACACGTACATTTATATTACTCATTCAAATATAACTAAAATTATTTCAAAGTTTCTTAAAACTTCTATAATAAATCAATCATTATCTTTGAACAAAGAAATTATTATTAACTGTTAATACTTTTTGTTTATAAATTTTATAACTATCAAGTTTTAAAATAACTTTTACTAAAATTTTATGAAATTTTATTAAAAACATATATTTTACGTACCTTAAAGCAATAAATCAGTAAATCAGTAAGGTCAGCCCCTAGCACCCCTCTACACCAAGCTATGCCGCGTTATGTTCTATTGACTTACTGCTAACATAACATTTATTTTATTAAAATCTTTTTAAGTTCTTATTTAAAAATAACAATTATTCACTTACATTTATATTATTCGCTCGATGTTAACTAAAAATATTTCAAAGTTTTTTAAATAATTCGGATTTTCTTTATTATTATTATTATTATTATTATCTATGTACATTGGCAATCCATCACGAGAAAACACAACAACCCGCACTCCTTACAGATACGAAACTGACCTCTCTCTGTAAAATGTGTTGTAGGATAATCCTTTTTGTATCCCGGGGCGATTTAGACCTAATTCCAGGTCAAAATATATTTCAAACTGACCTTTTTCTGTAAAATGTGGTGCAATAACTACGTTAGGCCTAAATTTAGTCTTAAATTTAGGATAAGCCTTTTTGTATCCCGGGGCGATTTAAGCCTAATACCAGGTCAAAAGGTAATTCCAGTATAGACAAGAATCGAGAATCAATGTTATTATTATTTTATAAATATATTTCAAACTGAAACATGCTGGATCGGTAAGATCCTTTAAGCAGGTAAGAAGGAAATGTTTACCTTTCTTGTGAGTGGCCGGAGTAATCCTTATCTCTATATGACCTCGTATGTGATTGGTCGAGAATTATTTTATCGCTTTTTGGTTTTACGTATGTAAAAACATGTTTTTTCATATCCTGAACCTTATCTGTGATTGGATGAAAATTATATTGGAGGATGCGTGTTTTAGATCCAAACTCATTTTAAAATCATACTCGTTTTGGCTCTTAAGCGGTGCACAAGTTCTCTGGTTTGTAATAAAAGTGTTCTATTTTCACTAAGTGTATATCATGAACCACCTTAACATGTATACCTCAATACAAGACATTATCCAGTGGGAAATCAAGATCCCAGGAAGTAGGGTTTCATTCTTATATAAAAGAAAACCCGATGGATTTGAATTTTTCAAGTGTGCTACCCAATCACCCTGTTATAATACCAAGCGTATTTTCATGAGTCCAGATGAATTACTTTGTATATGTAATCACACTGAAGAGTGGCTTACAGAATACTTTAAACCAAGCTCCGCTTTAAACTGGACCGAAACAGTTATTAGCCTGTGCGAAGAAACCAGCGATAAACAACTTACTCTAGCATTTTATAAACATCAAAACATAATCAGTTTGGAAGTTAGATTATGGGAGAGAAATAATGAAACAGCCTTATTTGAACCTACATCATTTGGATTCTACATTTCAGGCCTAGCGCAGATGAAATATATGTTAGAGGTACGTAAGCGAATGTTAATGCAGCTGAAGAAGACATATGTGCTATCTAATTACGTAACCGTAATTCATTACATGTTATACCAAGAATACTACGCATTTAAGAAAACCCTGATCGATGATCCTACGGTTATCATCGACCGCTTCCTAAGTTCTATAGACGTACAGAAATTCATTTATCTACTTAGAAAACAATGGCAAGAAAGTATTTATGCAGGTGACCCCGAATGTAAATATACTATGATATCTGAGAGAGAACTTTTTACGTATGTGTTAACTGAAGGTATTACTGAGACACGAAACTATATCATCGATAATGATATAAATGATTGGCATATTTGCAAAGATTTAGAGAATTTTAATATAAAATAGTCATAAACATCATGTGTAAAATGTAAGTGGAAGTGTTATATATATAATAATATTCCTGTATTATATTTAATGTGAACCTTATATAAAATCATTGTATATATTTAATTTTAGCCTTATATATATATATATATATATATATATATATATATATATATATATATATATATATATATATATATATATATATATATATATATATATATATATATATATATATATATATATATATATATATATATATATATATATATATATATATATATATATATATAAATTACTGTAAGATAATGATTATTAAAATTCTAATTATATAGTAAAGTTTTTATTATCCTTATTTTTACTTTCTTAAATAAATATTTACATGTATGTTAAGAGTTTAAATAAACGAGCCCCAGGTTCAGGATATGAAAAAACATGTTTTTACATACGTAAAACCAAAAAAGCGATAAAATAATTCTCGACCAATCACATACGAGGTCATATAGAGATAAGGATTACTCCGGCCACTCACAAGAAAGGTAAACATTTCCTTCTTACCTGATTAAAGGATCTTACCGATCCAGCATGTTTCAGTTTGAAATATATTTATAAAATAATAATAACATTGATTCTCGATTCTTGTCTATACTGGAATTACCTTTTGACCTGGTATTAGGCTTAAATCGCCCCGGGATACAAAAAGGCTTATCCTAAATTTAAGACTAAATTTAGGCCTAACGTAGTTATTGCACCACATTTTACAGAAAAAGGTCAGTTTGAAATATATTTTGACCTGGAATTAGGTCTAAATCGCCCCGGGGTACAAAAAGGATTATCCTAATTTTAGGCCTGAAGTAGTTATTTCAACACATTTTACAGAGAGAGAGGTCAGTTTCGTATCTGTAAGGAGTGCGGGTTGTTGTGTTTTCTCGTGATGGATTGTCAATGTACATAGATAATAATAATAATAATAAAGAAAATCCGAATTATTTAAAAAACTTTGAAATATTTTTAGTTAACATCGAGCGAATAATATAAATGTAAGTGAATAATTGTTATTTTTAAATAAGAACTTAAAAAGATTTTAATAAAATAAATGTTATGTTAGCAGTAAGTCAGTAGAACATAACGCGGCATAGCTTGGTGTAGAGGGGTGCTAGGGGCTGACTTTACTGATTTATTGCTTTAAGGTACGTAAAATATATGTTTTTAATAAAATTTCATAAAATTTTAGTAAAAGTTATTTTAAAACGATAGTTATAAAATTTATAAACAAAAAGTATTAACAGTTAATAATAATTTCTTTGTTCAAAGATAATGATTGATTTATTATAGAAGTTTTAAGAAACTTTGAAATAATTTTAGTTATATTTGAATGAGTAATATAAATGTACGTGTTTAATTAAAACATAAAATGTTTTAATAAATTATACGTTATATGTGTAAGTAAATCTGCGTGTGTAAGTAAATCTGTGTGTGAGTGTAAGTAAATCTGCGTGTGTAAGTAAATCTGTGTGTGAGTGTGTGTGTGTGTGTGTGTGTGTGTGTGTGTGTGTGTGTGTGTGTATAAGTGTAAATGTAAGTGTCTATGGCTAAATGTAAGTGTCATAGTGAATGTGTGTATAAGTGTCATAGTGAATGTGTGTATAAGTGTAAGTGTGTGTGTGTGTGTGTGTGTGTGTGTGTGACCGCGTGTGTATAAGTGTAAATGTAAGTGTCTATGGGTAAATGTAAGTGGCATAGTGAATGTGTGTATAAGTGTCATAGTGAATGTGTGTATAAGTGTCATAGTGAATGTGTGTTCTAAATAATAATAACAATAGGCATGAAGTAAATAACACTAAGTATAATAAAAATAAAAATAAAATAATAAAAATAATAAAAATAATAAAAATAAAATAATAAAAATAATAAAAATAATAATAAAAATAAATAAAAATAATAATAAAAAGTATTAAAACAAAATAAAAAAACATAATGTTAATAAATATATGAGTTAAAACAGTAAAGCAGAAAGTTAAAACAGTAAAGCAGAAAGTTAAAGCAGTAAAGCAGAAAGTTAAAACAGTAAAGCAGAAAGTTAAAGCAGTAAAGCAGTAAAACAAAAGCATACTAATCCCCCTTGGTGTTAGGTCACACCTCTATTGATTTACTGATTTACTGCTTTAAGGTATGTAATGTTAATAAATATATGAGTTAAAGCAGTAAAACATATGAGTTAAAGCAGTAAAACATGAGTTAAAGCAGTAAAGCAGTAAAACAAAAGCATACTAAGCCCTATGTTGCTAGGTCACACCTCTATTGATTTACTGATTTACTGCTTTAAGGTATGTAATGTTAATAAATATATGAGTTAAAGCAGTAAAACATATGAGTTAAAGCAGTAAAACATGAGTTAAAGCAGTAAAACATGAGTTAAAGCAGTAAAACAGTAAAACAAAAGCATACTAATACCCCCTTGGTGTTAGGTCACACCTCTATTGATTTACTGATTTACTGCTTTAAGGTATGTAAAGTATATGTTTTTAATAAAATTTCGTACAATTGTAGTAAAATAAAATGATTATATATCAGACACTCTGGATTTTTTTCTTCTTACATACAATTTTTAAAAATTTATAAATTAAAAAGTATTAAGTAAAAAATAATGTTAATAAATATATGTGTTAAATAATAGGTCTGTAATGAGTTACAGTTTTAGGTTCGCGAAAATGTTTTTAATAAAAATGTTTAAGTATGAAATAAAAATGAATGACTCATAGTATATTTGAAAAGAAATTCTTTGAAATGTTTAAGTATGAAATAAAAATGAATGACTCATAGTATATATATTTTCATTCGGGCGGGAATATTGCGCCTGCGGGCGCACGCGGCGGGCGGGAACGCGGCGGGCGGGGACGCGGCGGGCGGGGACGCGGCGGGCGGGGACGCGGCGGATCGCACCTGCGGGTGCGGGGCTGGTTGTCTTTGCGCGGAGGGCGCATGCGGCGCCCTGGTGTTCCAATTATGAACTAGGGGAAGACATTAATATTAACTCTGTTCTATGATGTGGCGTAGAGATGAGCCATCAAAGGTGATTTCATCAAAGATGAATCATCAATATAGATGGTATCAAAGATGACGTCATCAAAGATGAGTCATCAAAGATGAACCTTCAAAGTTGAGGCATCAATGCTGAGGCATTTATGCTGGGGCATCAAAGTTGAGGCATCAAAGTTGAGGCATCAAAGTTGAGGCATCAAAATATCGAGTGTGTGAGTGTAAGTGTAAGTGTATCTGTGTGTGTGTGAGTGTATGTGTGTGGGTGTGAGTGTAAGTGTATATGGTTTAATGTAAGTGTCATAGTGAATGTGTGTATAAGTGTCGTAGTGTATGTGTGTATAAGTGTTAGAAAAAGACTAACTCATAGTAGGAAGCATCCTAGCAACTTGTAATATACACCAATCGAATCCTCATACCTTATTACCTAGGGGTAGACACCCATATTAGGGCTATTCTAGGCTCAGGGGAGGCTAGAAAAGGCTTGAAAAAAGTGGCACTCAGTTGGCACTATGTGGCACTCACTTGGCACTCATTGGCACTCACTTGGCACTCATTGGCACTCACTTGGCACTCATTGGCACTCATTGGCACTCACTTGGCACTCACCTGGCACTCACCTGGCACTCATCTAATACTCATAGAACACTAATAGAACATCCCTAGGTACTTCTTACGGTGATTGGGAACCATCAAAGCCATCAAGTTAGCGTGGGTCAAAATTGACCCATGGTATGTGGCAAGGTCAAAGGCGAAATATCATGGTCAAACAAGGTTAAGACATCAAAAAAGGGCTAAGTCCCTAAAGGAAGGACAAAAAAAAAAAAAAAGTTACCGTGGGCCAAAATTGACCCATGGACGACCAAAGGATTGGCAGTGTGTTTGTATGTGTGTATGTGTAAATGTAAGTGTCTATGGGTAAATGTAAGTGTCATAGTGAATGTGTGTATAAGTGTCATAGTGAATGTGTGTATAAGTGTAAGTGTGTGTGTGTGTGTGTGTGTGTGTGTGTGTGTGTGTGTGTGTGTGTGTGTGTGTGTGTGTGTGTGTGTGTATGTGTTCAAGTTAGGATAGATCCATACATGCGTTCAAGTTAGGAACGAAATATGTGACGGGTGGGCCACGAGTGGCCAAAAAATTAGCGTGGGCCAAAATTGACCCATGGTATCTGGCAAGCTTTGGAGAAAAGGTCAAGGACCAAAAGAAGACCAAGGGTTGTCGAAAATTTCCGTGGGACAAAATTGACACACGGAAGACCAAAGGGTAGCCAAAAATTACCGTGGGTTGACCCATGGAAGACCAAAGGGTAGCCAAAAATTACCGTGGGCCAAAATTGACCCATGGAAGACCAAAGGGTAGCCAAAAATTACCGTGGGCAAAAAATGACCCATGGTATCTGGCAAGGTCAAGACCGAAATATCATGGTCAAACAAGGTTAAGACATCAAAAACGGGCTAAGCCCCTAAAGGAAGATTAAAAATTACCGTGGGCAAAAATTGACCCATGGTCGAAAAAATTAGGGGGGCGCAACATAGGGGGCAATACGTACAACGGTTGCTGACGCAACCGTTTGGCGCAACCCTTCTTCGAAGGGTTGCCAAAAATTAGGGTTGCCGAAAAAATTAGGGTTGCCAAAAAATTTGGGGTTCTCAAAAAATTAGGGTTCTCAAAAAATTAGGGTTCTCAAAAAATTAGGGTTCTCAAAAAATTAGGGTTCTCAAAAAATTAGGGTTCTCAAAAAAATCGACTTCCCCTAAAAGGACAAGGGTAGGTAAAAATTTGGGCCAAAAATGACCCATGGAAGACCAAAGGGTTGGTCGAAAAAAGGTCAAGGCCCAAAAAGGTAAAGGCCAAAAAAGGTCAAGGTCAGGTAAAAATTCGAGCTCAAAAAAGCAAGGTGGGATGGTTTAAACCATTGGTTTAAACCATGGTTTAAACCACATAAAAAAACCAATGGTTTAAACCATAAAAAACCATGCATAAAAAATTTTAAAAATATATTTATTAATGCTTTTCTTTAGCATGTTGATATGGTTTTCTCAATATTTCAATCGAAGAGTAGCTGAAAGGCAATAAAAAAATTTCTGCTGATTTTATATTATTGTGAGAATAATATATATATATATATATATATATATATATATATATATATATATATATATATATATTATATATATATATTTATATATATATATATATATATATATATATATATATATATATATATATATATATATATATATATATATATATATATATAAATATATTTTTTTTTTTTATATCTATATATTTACTTTATTTCTATTTATATATATATATATATATATATATATATTTATATATATATATATATATATATATATATATATATATATATATATATATATATATATATATATATATATATATATATATATATATATATATATATATATATATATATATATATATATATATATATATATATATATATATATATATATATGTAAATTTAACATGTTTAAAACATGATTCTTGTTTCGAGCTCTTGGGAATTCATTTTCTTCCCATTGATGCCACATTTCAAAAGTTTATAATAAAACTCATATGTGGAGTGTGAGGATTTGTGAGAAATGTGGCATGGTAGCGCAGTGGATTTTCTTTGTGCGTCATTATCATCTGTCATCCTTTAAAGAGAGTTCAAATATAAAGTGACATTGTCGTCATATCGCAATTGGCCATTAATTATATTTTTGGGTGCATTGCAAATATAATAATTTTTTTTGGGGGGGGTAAAATAATAAAGTAAAACCTTTTTTTCAGATAGAGTTTATATATTATAATATACCCTCTTTTTTTTACTTTGAGTTTATGTAAAACTCAAAAAATAATAATAATTTTATACCAGTTTACAGTTATCAAGAAAATTTGAAATTTAAGAATCTAAAGAAATTTATTAAGAAATTTTAAAATATGTGTTAGCACATGTGTATAACAGTTCCCAGTAGTGATTTTTGCCTTTAAAATCTATTAAAACCATTAAAAACTACATTAAAACCATCAAAATAGCATAAAAACCCCAAAAAACAAAAAACATTGGTTTATTTGGTTTTATTTAAAAAAAACAATGTTTTTTTTTTTTTTATTTTAAAACCCTATATATATATATATATATATATATATATATATATATATATATATATATATATATATATATATATATATATATATATATATATATATATATATATATATATATATATATATACGATATATATATATATATATATATATATATATATATATATATATACAACAGGATTCTTACGAAATATCTTCTCACACTTCTGGTAATTATAATTGCCTTGTGTGAAGTAGGGAGCTCTGCGTCAACCTCTGAAGACAGACGAAGGAGGGAAGAAGAGATAGGATTAGTGAGGAGAGAAGAGTGAGAGAAAGAGCAATTAGAAGATTAACTCAATCAGGAGAACCTTTCAGAAGAAGAAGAGCCCCAGCGCCGTTTGTTCGAAATCCTTTCATTAGACGGAGTAGCAGATTCCAAAGAGAATTTTGTAAGTTTTCATACGTTTCGTATAGTTTATCATATTATATATATATATATATATATATATATATATATATATATATATATATATACTATATCTTTATATATATAATATATATATATATATAATATATATCTATACATATATATATATATATATATATATATATATTTATATTATATATATATAAATATATTATATATATATATATATATATATATATATATATACTATATATATATATATATATCTTTATATATATATATATATATATATATATATATATATATATATATATATATATATATATATATATATATATATATATATATATATATATATATATATATATATATATATATATAAAGAAACATGCGTTGGTAATGAAAATCTTTGGGTCCATGTCCTGAGAAAACCATGGAAGGGTAAGGGTGGACTGAACGTTTGTAAAAATTAACTGCTGGGTGTGAACGGTCAGAATCTGTTAATAAAATTTAGAGAATGGGTACGGGCGTGCCAAATCATGTTCATAAAAATTAGAAGGTGAGTATGGGTGTCCTGATATATTTGGGCAGAAATCTGAGCATAAGAAATAAATGAATCTAATATAGCAAATACTGCAGAAAACTTTTGTACTCCTCAGTTTTAATCTATAATTTAGTTTTTAACCAGAAGCTCGTCCCCATTTTTAAACTAAGATAATATATAAGAGCCATTAAGGCAGAACTCGTTGATGTTCTGCTTCCTCTTTTCCCCTCCCTGAGAAACAAAAATATAAGATTTATGACCTACAATTTCGTTTCCTCAAAATAAAAACAAGCTTAATATAGTAGTGGTGACTTCATCTTGTGGATTCGAGAGGATATAAAAAAAGATGTCGAGCTTCTCTAATTTAAGCCGTTTTCGTTTTGGCAATATTCTTACGAATTCTTACGAAAAATAAGAACGTTCTCAAAAAAATCGTTCGTTTTGTCAAATTTTAAGAAAAATTTGAGAATATTCTCACCAAACGTAAGAATTTTGACAAATTCCGTAAGATTGCTATTTCCCTATCTTACCGAAAAATTCTATTCTTACGAAAAATGTAAACAAAGAAAATGGTGGCAGATAGCAGTCATGAAATTTTTTTTCCTTTTATTTTTCTTACAATGGAATCAATTTTTTTTATTAATGACTTTAAGAGTAATGAGATTGTGTCAAATATTTGTGTGGTTTTCACAATTTTAATTCTCCTTTTAAATATTCATAAAAAAATGCAATGATAATGTTTTCACTATGTGGTAGGCCCGTTTAATTTTCAGCTTTGCCATTTTTGATGAAAAGATGTTACAATGATGCACTTTTCATTATTTTTTTTTCTTGGTACATCATGAAATATTATTTTATTGTTTCAATATCGTAGTAATTTCAAGTTCATAATGTGAATAACAACTATAATCTCTCTCTCTCTCTCTCTATATATATATATATATATATATATATATATATATATATATATATATATATATATATATATATATATATATAACATAGATATAGATATATAGATATATATATAGTACAGTCCTAAAATATATAATATCTATATTTATACATATATATATATATATATATATATATATATATATATATATCTTACAAACACTGAAAAATTACCTTAAGAGTAAGGAAGAAAGGGCAATAATCTCTCCTCCATTTTTTTTATTAGTCTCCAAAAAAGTAAAATATTCTGAAACATCATCATTATTCTTCCTTTTCATAATAATACCCTCCAAATCCTTGAAGTTCATCATAAGTGTTTCTACTTCTGCAAAACAGCTGATTCCATGTAAACAAGTTTCTGAGAATTCGCGGTCGTTTTGGCACGAAACCGTTCTTAAAATGCGTAAGATTTTGTCTTATCGAGCGTAAGACAAAATGTAAAACGAAAACGGCAAGAATGCATAGCGTTTAACACTTGTTAATTGCATGACACGATAGGCATTTATGTTTCAAGAAAAAGGTAAAATAAAAAATTATATATATATATATATATATATATATATATATATATATATATATATATATATATATATATATATATATATATATATATATATATATATATATATATATATACTATCTATATATATATATATGCTATATATATATATATATATATATATATATATATTCGATGAGAGATATCAAAATGTGTGTTTTCTCTGGCTCCACAAAAAAAAATTGTGACTCTCAGCCCACGCAGCCCCTCAGCCCCGCCAAGAGCAGACAAATCTTTTAATTGTGTGTTTCCGAGGAAGAGATTATGGTTTTGTGGCAGATTATAAATCATTATATCGCGTAGAAAGATGAAGGAACTAAGTCACCACTTTTAGAAATTCGAGAAAGATCAGTGGTTATTTGCTCCAATGAAACCTAAGCGAAGGTTATTTTTTTAATTTATTTTTTTTATATCTCCTCTGGTGGGCAACTTCAGGGGCCTATAAACTTCCACCAAAGTTGGGGAGTTTTCAGAAACTAGAGTCAAATTAAAAGCCGATATACTGCGATACGCTGGACTAGAAAGTGTGTAAGTCAAAAGAATTAGAAAAATATGTGAAAGGAGTGTTTCCAGACTTTACCAGTGGAGTATATTTAGGATTGAGCATAGCAGCTAAGTCTGGGATCATATAATTGAACAGTGAAAGAATGAGACCATGATGAAAGGCTGTCTCATGAGTCATTCTTAATGAAGGAGATATGGAACTAGAAAATTCAGAAAAGGAGTATCAGTTGTAATAGAGACAGTATAATGAGTGGCTTAACAATCCGACACGGGCAGAAAGAGACTGGAGAGAGAGAGAGAGAGAGAGAGAGAGAGAGAGAGAGAGAGAGAGAATTCAGAAGAGCAATGGACCTGATTAAACTAAAAACCCTAGTCTCCACCTTTTCAAGAAGAGCTGTGTGTGTGTGGAATCACCCCAGATGTGTGAGGTATATTCCATTCTGGGGCGAACAACACCCCTATGAATTGCAAGCAACTGAGGTTTTGTCAAGAATTATTGAAAGCTCCTCAGAATACTCAACCTCTTAAAAGCTTGTTTAGAATGAGGAATAATATAACGTTTCCAAAACAGATTACAAGGATAAGAAGCACATAAGAATATTAAGGACAAATAAAAGTTTTCGAAGTTGTGAGGAAGATTAAGTTGAGTCATAATTGTCTCTCTCTCTCTCTCTCTCTCTCTCTCTCTCTCTCTCTCTCTCTCTCTCTCTCTCTCTCTCTCTCTCTCTCTCTCTCTCTCTCTCTCTCTCTCTCTCTCTCTCTCTCTCTCCAATCTTTGTCTAGTTGTGTGGAAGATTAAGTTGAAGATAAAGATGAAGAAACTCAGGTATTGAGGAATTGAGGAATTGAAACAAACCATGATTTGCATGCTCAGATTAGTAATTGGAGAAGGATCAGAGATTAGTTGTTCAGAGTAATCCTTCCTAACATTGTTTTTTTGTGGGGTTTTTGCTATTGTGTAGAACGTCATTCGAAATGAAGAGAATATGGAAGGGTGGTGTCATTCGCATACGAGTAGATAGGTAATAAAGTGATAGAGTGAAGGTTATTAATGAAAAGTAGAAAAAGATTTAGGCATAGCACAAAACGCTGAGGAAAACCACCATTAGAATTGAGTATAGCAGTTAAATCTTGGATCAGATAATTGAATAGTAAAAGAATGAGACTGTGAAGAAAGGTTGATTTAAAGGTTGAACCGTGGACCGTCTATAAAAGCTGCTACAGAACGGCTAGAAAGGAAACCTTCTCTCTCATGAGAGAGAAGGTCACAAAAAGAAGGATACATTCCGAAAAAGAGAAATTTAGAAATCAAAATTTTGTGCCAGGCTTTATCGAAGGTGTTCGATATGTCAAGCAAAAGATTTATCGAAATGCCGAAGAGTAGATAACCAAGAGTCATAGAGCAAGGAAAGATTATCATCAGTAGAGCGCTCCTTACGGAAACCGTACTAGTGTTCGCGGAGAAAAGATTAGAAGATTTAACATGTTTACAAATCTTCCTGTTTAAGATAGATTCGATAATTTTGCAAAGTACAGAGAGATTTAAGGATTAAGGTTGATAAATAATTAAAGGATTGAGAGAGGTCCTCCTTTTTCGACACAGGCTGAATGGTCGAAGGAAGGGATGGTTAAAGTTGACGGACAGGATGAAATAATTTACCAAGGCAGGATGAAAGCTCAGCTCGGAAGCACAAGTTTCAAGAACCACAGGAGAAATACCATCAGTATAATGCACTTTCTTAGTTTTGAGCTCAGAGAGAGAGAGAGAGAGAGAGAGAGAGAGAGAGAGAGAGAGAGAGAGAGAGAGAGAGAGAGAGAGAGAGAGAGAGAGAGAGAGAGAGAGAGAGAGAGAGAGAGAGAGAGAGAGAGAGAGAGAGAGAGAAAGGGGAGAGAGAGAGAGGGAGAGAGGGAGAGAGGGGAGGAGAGAGAGAGAGAGAGAGAGAGAGAGAGAGAGAGAGAGAGAGAGAGAGAGAGAGAGAGAGAGAGAGAGAGAGAGAGAGAGAGAGAGAGAGAGAGAGAGAGAGAGAGAGAGAGAGAGAGAGAGAGAGAGAGAGAGAGAGAGAGAGAGAGAGAGAGCATAATTCGATGAAATTGCAATGTGAAGCATAAATTAATTGGAAGCGAGTGGAGAATGAGGAATAGCTCTGAAATCCTCTAAGTTAGAATTAGAGACAAAAGTTTAAACGAAAAGCTTATCTTTAA
>JABUQX010026377.1:30000-50758 GCA_015478945.1 Trachelipus rathkii
AATACTCAACCACAGCCTTCAACCACCAATAATTTAGTGAAGCATGCTATTTTTGAGTTTAATTTTTTATTTGACGATACACATATTGCTTAAAACAAGTCCCCATCGAAAAAAAATATAAAACAGATAGAACAACATCAATACATATTAACTAGTAACACTCAAATAAAATTTATAAACCTATTGAAACTATTTCGAAAAGTTTCAAGTGAATTTATTAGTTATCATATCCTGGGGCAAATTTACCCAAACACAAAATACTCCTTTGCTGAAATATTATTCAAATCCAAGCAAAATATTTCTATTTTTTATTTACCCTCTATTTCTTATATGAAAACAAATTCTCCTCAGTAGAGTTGAAATATTTAAAATATTTTACAACTCTGAATCATACCCAAAGTTATAAAAGGCAAATTTCCTTCAATCTCATTTCATAATTTTAATTTACAAAACCACAACTCATTTTATTGGTTCTACTTTGTAACATTGTACTGCCTCAAGCATGTCTTCATATTTATTTAGGTAAGACCTCCAAAATTATTATCAATTACGGTCTAATACAACTATTATTATGCTTGATCATTGCTGCCTTAATCTTATAAACAACAATATGGCTTACACTTTTCATCATTTTATTTCTTATATTTCAAAATTTTAAATTGCAACTTATGACCCACCCTTATCTTTTTCCTTGTCAATAGAAATCATCCATTTCCTATTTATATCATATAATCAATATCTTTCTTTTATTTGTCAATATAAATAAAATACCTGAAATTTTTAGCTACTAAACACCATTTGGCACTTATCAGTCCAACCAAGTAGTTTATCCAAGTCAGTTTGAACTTTGCTACAACTCTCAAGATACTCAAGAGAAGTAGTCAATTTTAGAAACTCTGCTTTATTATAAATCATCTAATCATTTATATAGATTTGGAAAAGAATTATATTCAGCACAGAACCATGAAGAACTCATCTTTTTACCAGCTCCGATGATGATTCTGGCCATAAAGCACTACACATCTTTTGTAACTACACCAATTTTTTTTTATCCAGTAATACTCTCTCCACTTATACCATTTTGTAAAAATTTGTGCATCAGTCTAGCATGGGATAATTTCCCATTCCTATAATGTCAACTGCCTCACATTCGCCAGAAAAATCAGTAATATAGTATATAAATTCTAAAAGATGTAACCGACAGGACTTATCCAACCTAAAATAATTCTTCTTCTTCTTCTTCTTCTTCTTCTTCTTCTTCTTCTTCTTCTTCTTCTTCTTCTTCTTCTTCTTCTTCTTCTTCTTCTTCTTCTTCTTCTTCTTCTTCTTCTTCTTCTTCTTCTTCTTCTTCTTCTTCTTCTTCTTCTTCTTCTTCTCACTTTGCTATCAATTTTAACTTTAACCTAGCTTCTCTCCCCTCTTTCTTGCTTCTTCTTCTTCTTCTTTTCTTCTCCTTCCTTCTTCTTCTTCCATCACCTTTTTACTTCTTCTATTATAATCATTACTCACGGTCTTCTTCACTTGTTCCTATGTTTTGCATTTCATCTTGCCTTACATACTTCTTTACATTTCATTTTCTTACTTGTTTTTCGACTTATCTCATCTAAGTTCTGTATCTTTACTTCTATTATATATATAGAGAGAGAGTAGAGAGAGAGAGTGAGAGAGTTGGAGAGACAGAGAGAGAGAGAAAGAGAGGAGAGAGAAGAGAGAGAGGAGAGAGAGAGAGAATGAGAGAGGAGAGAGAGAGAGAGATAGCTTGATGTAACTGAGCATTGTAGCTATGAGATGATTATGACGCATATGATGAAATCATTCTCCATTCTCGGTACATACTCGGATGTGTTTGGCGTTTGCGACATTTTTAGCACAATAAAACTGCTCTATTCTCAAAATGGTTCTCTTTCTTTTTACACGCTTTATATTTCTACAGCAATTTATATCAGAGACTGTCCATGGATCATTCTTCATGTTTTGAAGTGCTTATAGTCAGTCGTGGCATTTCCACGTACTATCTTCCGAGTCCCGTTTTTCTTAAACGCGTCTTCTTTCTCCTTTTTTCGTCACACACCAGACACTCACGAATTTTACAATCATACACACTTCTTTTTACAACTTTAAACTTTTATGCGTGAGTACTCTCCTGGAGTGACTTCAACAAGCGAGTTCTTCCTCTAATCCATTCCCACTTTCTTTCCCTTTCCCATCATTCGCTTCGGGTGACACTATCTTTTATTGACTAGCTCATATTCCTTTCGTGTGAATTGAATATATATCTCACTTTCATTATTTACTATATATTTATACTATTTTATTTATTTATTATTATGCTATATTTAGTATTTATACTTCTATATATTTATACTTCTTTATTTCTTATATTCTTTTTCTTTTTATATTATTTTACTTTATATATATTACTATATTTATCTTTATAATCATTATATTATAACTTTTATATATATAATATATTATTCATACTTCATGCTAGATTCTTCCCTCAATTGGGATGAGTGTCGTAGAAATACAACGATATCTGAACAAACGTTAGTAGTAAGAACCATGAACATGAAAAGACAAGCTCATCTCCCTCCCCACTTCCATTCAGTCAATTCCATTTAATTGAGAACTCGTCGCAGTCAGAAAGATCCACCCTAGGTTTCACGAGTCTGGGATGGACTCACTTCTTGTTTGGTTATTTCGCTCTCATGTGGGGTTCATCTCTCGGGGATCAGGCCCCACACCATCACCCCCCTCGACAAAAACCCAGCATTCACCCCTATTAATTCATCTTCTTCTCGCCTGTGCCAAACTCACATCCTTTCCTTCACACTTTTTCTTCGGCATCTCAGCCGGTCGATTCCAACACACACACTCACTATACATCCTGCTTAAACAACCGACTATCCATCCATTCCACATATTACCAAACCATCTCAATATACTCTCCTCTTATTCGCGTCATTTAACGTCTTTTCTTTCACACCATATTCAACTCCCTAATTCGCGCTAATTCTTCTTTTTATCAATTCTTTCCTCATCCCTAACACGCCGCCCTAAGATCTTTGTTTTCATGTCTGAACACTTATCGTGTCCTTTACGATCTTATACTCTCTTTTATTCAGACCATATATGGTTTCCCTACTATATTATTAACACTAGGTAACAACATACCTCTATCTAAACCCTTTTAGCGCACTGAACGCACTCACTATGTTCCTTTCATCCACAAGGATTTTAATTGCACCCAGCCCCTTCTACCATTCACAACTTTTCTAATATACTCTGTATCATCCCGTTCCTTTTTCTCCATCCATAGATTATTATCCTAAATATCTCTCACCATAATCGTGATACTTCGTTTTTCCTTAGTGTGCTCACCATCTAACATGATCTCACACTGCGGACTCTCTCAATTAACTACTGTACGTCCTTACTCTTATCTACATTTTTACATTTCAAACCCCTTCTTTTACATCCCATAATAAATGTTCTCTACCATCCTCTTTCAAATTCTCTCTTCTTAATTTCGCTCAACAAAACCAGTAATCATTTCCGCATGCAATAAACCAGGGCACTCCCTCCCATTTTCCATCTTCTTCTCCATTCTCCATCATTCTAAACACTTTTCCTGCCACCTCTTTCCTTCTAGTCTCTAATTCTTCTTTCGTAACTCTATTCATAAGCAAATTAAATAACCAAGAAGCTTTGATGCAATACACTCCCTGCCTCACTCCGCTATTAAATTTATAAATTCAATCACTTTCGACTGCCATTTATCTTCTTACACACCGCTTCCATTATTCGTCATGCATACTTCTTTTGAATTCATTTCAGAAGCCTACCACCAGGAGGACAAACAGGAACGTCAATCCTATCTTACGCCTTCTGCAAATTCATAAAACCTAACTACCCTATTTTTATTATTCTTCTCTTTATTTTTCTAATCATCTTTGTTTCAATGTAAAAATTTGATCCACACATCTCTCTAAACCCACTTCTAATGCAACTTGTTCTTCTCCCTAATCAAGCCTCATGTTCCACCTCGCGTACTGCTTAAAAAAAAAATAACAGCATATATCTTTGCCCTACAACACAACTACATTCTAACTAATAGTTTCTTCATTCTCCTATCTCCATTACAGCTTATTACCTTTTTTCTTCGAAAATTATATCCTCCATAAGCGCTTTGTTACACAACAACTTCCAAATGAATTCAATCACCATCTCTTCTCCATTTTGATCTCTTTACCAGTATTTCACTCTATACTTGCAGATTTATCATTCTTTCAACTTTCTCACTCAAACTTCCATTACCTCCTAGTCTACTAATGACCTCATTCCACAAACTACTATCTCTTCTTGCACCATCAACACAACACTCACTACATTCACATCACCTTTTCTTTCATTACTCCTTTGCCAGTGTTATATAAGATTTTCCGTGAAGTGTCCCATCTACACTCTCCTCGCACTTCCATTTCATCGATTACGAAAGCACCATCCCTATTCATTATTTCATGCAGATCTACTGCAACTTTTTAGTCTTTTTTTTTTCTTCTTTATATAATTTCAAACATCTTTCTTTTTTTAGACTTTATATCATTTGTGGCTTTTTTTAGCCACATTCAAACCACGGCTCTTTTTCCCGTTTTCCTTTTTTTTCTCTTCTTCTCTTTCTCTCTTCTTTTTACTTTTCAACTCCTCACTCTGCCACTCACATCATCTTCGTTCTCCTTCCACTCCTATTTGAGATTCTTACCTCTCTTAATTTCTTGGCACCATCTCACAGATATTTCTCTTTGTGGCACTACTAAAAGCGCCTCTTTCTTCTATTTTGTCCAAATCTTTTGTTTTTGCAGTTTCATATATTAAACATTATTAAAATTTTAATCTTGATTCTTTATTGGTCAATTGCGCTATTAAATACTTTCCCTCATCTTCGTCTTAAGCACTTCTTTAATTTTTCTTCACTTTATCATTCTTCCCACTTCCTTTCCTTACCTCTATCTCTCAATCCAAGCTGACCAACTAACTTAATCATACAATAAAAATCAATTAACAATGATCGATTTATAATCGCATCCAAACCCCTTAACCCTTGATTTAACATCACTTCTACTTTCTAACTCTACACTCCTTTTTCTTTCTCTCATACTACCAAAAATTTTCCAAATCTTACTTTTCACTTCGGATGACATCTTCTACCTTTACAGCTAAACTCTAGTATATCTTTTTTTGTGTATGAATTTTCCTGTTGTTTGAATTGACACTGTATTACTTATAATATATTTCACTCACTATCTATACTTTATTTATATATATACTATATATATATATATATATTATATCTACTATTATGATATATATATCTATTATAATATTTTTCTTTTACTTTACATATACTATTTACTATACTATATATTATATTATATACAATATATATTATCTTATTTATACTTATATACTCTTCTTTATATATATCTTATATATATATATATATTATATATTATATATATATTATATATATATATATAATATATATATATATTTATATATATATATATATTATATATATATATATATATATTAAATAAACTATTTTTTACTTATATTTCTTTATTATATATACTTATATTTATTATTATATATATATATTATAATATATATATTACTATCTTATTAAATATTTATATATACTATATATATTAGTATATTGAATAAAAGATAACCACACTAGGTGGCCGCCAGGTTTCAACAGACAGAGTCGATAATTACTTAAGGGTGTTTATTTTTATCAATACCTATTCAGCAATCCTGCGAAGGGCTGAGGCCTTACCCTAATAGTTTCGGAGGTGTAAAGCCCGCTTACACCCCTTGTTAGGGTGGTCCCCCTCGCAGGATTCACACCCTTTTCAAGGGGCGCATCCCCCTGGGTTTTCTCTCGGAAGGTAACGTGTTGCTTTAGATATTAGATACTCTTGGTAATCGAAAACTGTTTATTTCGTAAGTTAGGTACGTTATTGATCCCCTACTACTTATGACAATGTGGAAATAACACACTGATTTGTAGAGAAATGGATGGTTTTTTGTAAGATATTACTGTTGCTTAACTGACGATGAATGTTGTTATGAAAACCTGTGAGCCTAGGTTTAATTTTTTGTTGACGTAATGTTTATGGTTTGTCCCTACAGACTTTTTGCTAAATGTCTACGTTTATTCTATAGGTTCAATTGATGTTATTCTCGAAACGAGTGACACTTTTGGATGAAGATTTTTCTCTCCAATTTCAATAGTTCAGATGGTGGGCATCTTTGGATATAGATGGTCACTTTGTTAAGGGATTTTGTTAGATAATACGGCTTTACCTGTTGCTAATATGCTCGAACAGTGGGAACATAAATCGAGTTTTATCACTGTGTATGTACCTGTTAGCTACCTTTAATCCTTGATCAGTAGGTGAACTTTTTTCTTTGGATGTTACGCTGATTATTCCATCACGCGAGGTATGTGTTATGGTTTGCATTTGTACATCATATTCTAGTCGCGGTTATGCTTTGTTAGCTGTTATTGATGCTAAAACTTTGTTGGTTAAGCCAATATTCGTAGGTTAGTATATATTTAAATTAACTCTTCATTTTAGGTTTAATGTTTGTCCAAATGATACTTTCGAATATGAATTGAATCAATAGTTTTTCAATAGATCGATAGGCGGATGGGTCGGTAGGGGACTGCAAGGATGGGTGTTTGAATCTCCCACTTGTGATTTCTGATTTTTCTGTTCTTTAAAATCAGTAACCTATTTCACTTTAATGAGCTTTCCTTTTATCTTCCAAGAACTTATTTTTATGTTATGTCAGGATAAATTTTGTTATTTTTTTGTTTATGTTTTGGTTAAAACTTTGGGTTTTTTGCAATTATTCGTTGGGGATTTATGATATTTAGACGAGGTTATGATCGAATTTTTTTTTATATAAATGTATCATCATTTGATTTATCTTACATATTGTCTTCCAATTCAGCATTATAATCTTTGTCAGTATGATGATTAACAGGTTTATGCTAACTTTTTGTTAAATATTACGATGTTAATTGTAAAATTAACATGATATTTTAGAGATATGCTTGATAAATTGTGTGACATTTTAGGTTACCGTTTTTTGCTCATCGAATGCTTATTGTACTTTACTTTGTCTTGTTTAAGTGCCGGCAAGTTTGTTTAATGTTTAGTGGTTTAATTCGTTTTTACGTAATGGTCTATGTTATGGCTTTTTGTCGCTTGTACATTCTATCTTTTCTTCTTCTAGTTCTCAGGTTATGTTATGTTAGCTTTTAATTTAATGTAAAAAACGTTTGTTTCTTTTACGTTAGCTGTTATACACCTCTGATGGTTAGTAATATTACATTTACGCAATCTTATACCCTTTCTGTGTTACTCTGTTTGACAATAAAACTTTGCTATGTTTTACAGTTATTCGTTTCGTGGTCTGTTAATGATAACTTTTACACCGGTTAATGATAAATTCTTGTAAAATATTACTCTGTGTCAATGTAAAACTCTTAACGTTAGATATGTTAGTGATATGCTTGGAATGGTATAGTATGAATAGGTTACGTTTTGCGCGCAATGTTAGTTACTTTTACAGGTGTTAAGTGTGGACACTTTGTTAATGTTATGATTTATTCATAGTTTAGTAGGGGTTCGCTTAGGTTTGTGTCGTTTCTGTACATTTATATTCTTAGTTCATTTGTCAATGTTTCTTGTGTTTAGCATCTTATTAGTAAAACATGTTAAGCGTTAAGCATATATCCATTTTTGGTCAAACTAAATTGAAAGAAGTTATTTTGTGTTGTGCTTTGTGTTGGTTGTTGTTGTTGTTGTCCTCACGGTTTATTAATATATATTCCTTTTGAACTGATCATAGTTCTATTTATTCTCTGGCTCTCGTATTTCTTTTTGTTTATTGCCTGTTAATGGTTTTGAAAGAAAAGAAATTCTCAAAATGTGCGCTTCAACCTTTATGAATATCTTCTTTTTAATATAAGATTTTTGTCAGTAACTAAATTTCTGTACTGCTGTCTTGGTTATGACTTCCATGTGTGATATTTCATTCTGCTCCTACAAATGTCCTCTTTACGAGGACCTTCGTAATACCCAACGATGTGTCAATTACATTTTTTCCTAAAACGAATGGAAAGCAGAATCTGACCTGGATTCTAATTTGCAGTCTGAGTAATAAACCTTTAATCATTTCGGTTGTTGACTTTTTCAGTTATTTCTATCATTGCTACATTGAAAAGATAAAAGTTATTACCGCCAGGGGTCTCTTTTCAGCTTTGAAGTTGTCAGCTGAAATAGATTATGATTGTTGCTTGAACGAATTCCTTTAAAAAAGTGTTGGGACATTTTTGACATAAGAATAACGATATTTTCAGTCGTATTTTCATATCGTTACATTTATAGGCTTCACTGTTTTTTCAGTTTTCGTTATAAATTTTCTGCATATTATATACAACATTGTTTTGCTAGTGCAACAAACCAACTTTTAAATTCTCATCTTACCACAGGATCTTCTCCTCTCCTTCAGGAACTGATATAATATACGTTAATGGCGAAATCTACAATTATTTGAACACCGCAAAACATGTAGGATCTTCTCCATAATCCGAAAATAATATTTGAAATGCTTTAATTTAATTAAGACCCTTGAGAAAATACGTTTCCTTTCTCTCTGGCGTGAGCGAGTGAGCGCTGTTGAACTGAAATATGCAGAAAAATGGTTTAGTGCCTGCATAGGTTCTGTATTTTTTTGCTTACATTCTTCCTTTATCGTGATGTGTTGTAAATCTCTGAGAAAACATCTATAGATAACTTGCTCAAATTTTTCACAGAATTCTATGTCTCCCTGATTAGATGGCTTTAGAGGGCTTTAATTTATATCTCATATTAATATAAATATTGATTTGTCTTGAATGTATTTATTCTGACTAAAAAACGCTTTTTATTCTGTGGAAATTACTTATGTATACACTGAAACTTGTGTTTTGCCCTTGTGCAACAAATTACGCTTTTGTTGTTTAAGATGTTGGGGCCGGCTGTTTATTCGTGCAGCCGTTGTGTGTGTTCAGTATGTTTATGTTCATGAGTTTAGCTTTTACAGAGAAACACCACTTAAAGAACTTTACTTGGGTTTTTGTCTTTACCTTTAGGTATTATGCGGCTCTCACTTGGTTAGGTTATGCTAATTTTTTGTTTAAATCATTACTTACGTTATGTAAATTTTAACTATTGTCGTGCTTTGGAAGCTATGGTTTGATATTAAGTACGACATGTTGATTCTCTTAATTGTTTTTTGTGAGTCTTGTTAGTTACTTTTACTGTTGTTTATCTTAAGTTTTTGGACCCCTTTGTTATTGTTACCTAGTTTATTCCTTTTGCTTTAATTGATGTGTCAAGCTTTTGTGTTAATATTATTATATTCTTCCACGTTCCGTTTGCCATGTTTACGCTGGTTTTATTAATTGAAAACTCTTTGTTTACGTTAGCATACTTTCGTGCTGGTCTGTATGATAATTAACACATGTTGTGTGCTAAATTTTTGTTAATATTACCATGTAATGTAAAATTAAAATTAACATTGTTAGAGACATGCTTGACGCAAGTGTGAATAATTACATTTTATTCTTAACTTTTAACTTTAACTGTTGTTAAGCGCGTGCGAAGAAACTTTGTTAACGTTGGCCGTTTATTCCAGCTTAAGTGTGTTTATGGTTTGCTTGTTGTTTCTTTATTTTTCTTAGTTCACAGTTGATCGTTCTATGGTCCCTTAGCTTTACTCTCGATGTGAAAAACTTTGCTACGTTATCATTATAGAGTATTCTCATTGGTCTGTATGATAATTACACACGGTTTATGGTAAATTTTTGTTTAAATATTCAGTCTTAATGTAAAATAACAGCGATATGTTAGAAAAAAGTGTTAAGGTAGGCCCTTTACGTCTTTATGCTATATTCTTAGTTTACTTTACTGCTGCTTATGTGTGGAAACTTTTGTGATTTTACCGCTTAAATATCAGCTAATTCTGTTTTTAAGAATCTGCTAAAGTTTGTCTTTTCTGTCGCGGTTTATATTCACTTATGTTTTAGATGATGCAAGTAAGTTTTATTAATTTGAAAAACTTTGTTACGTTAAACATATTTAGATTGATCTTTGTATAAAGAACTTGATTTTATGTTTATGTTTATCAAATGATATTCCTCGAAAATTGTGGACTTGAATCAATAGACTCAATTAGATCAGGATGGACCGGAGGGTTGGCCAGATGCTGGCTGGAATGTGGTTTGATTTACTGATTTACTGATTTTAGGTATGTAAAAACGTTAACAATTTTTTAGTAAAAATTTGACGCTTAATCAATAGATCAAAAGATTTCACAGATGGTCAGGAGGGATGTTGGATAGTGGTTTGATTTACGGATTTACTGTTTAAGGGTATGTAAAACGTTACAATTTTAGTAAAAATTTGACCTTAATCAATAGAATCATAGATCAAAGGGTGGTAGGAGGGAGGTTGGATAGTGTTTGATTTGATTTACTGATTAACTGCTTTACGGTATGTAAAAACGTAAATTTGTAAGTTAATAAACAGAAAAATAAGAAATTTTTATTTTATTTATTATTTATTTTATTGAATTTAATTATTTTTTTCTTGATGGTCTGAAACCATTATTTTCGAAATTTACAGATCCAATAACATATATAAAAGACAACCAACATTGTTTGTTATAACGAAATGTTTTCATTAACTAAGCACACGCACTCCGGCTCATCACCGTGCCACTACAACTCTGAATCCTTCTCAGCCTCATTCCTCATTTCTTCATTCTCTTATGCACTCCGCTTTCCCTCCTCCTTCTTTCCTTTCTTTTCATTTGTTTTTGCACTCTGTGCTCCTTTTTTTTTTAGTAGGACCCCTAATGGCGCGCGGCTCTATGCACCTAATATCGGACTTATAACCATATATTCGGATCTAGCGGGTTGATAACTGATATAAACACACCAACATTGTTGTATACGAATGTTTATTACTCGAGAGTCGGAGTCAGAACCGGATGCGAAGAAGAAACCGCGGCGGAATGCTAAGTCGAGTGCGTAAAAAAACGATCCCTTCAGGGATCGTTTTTCGACTCCGATTCGATTTTCGACTCAGAATCGAATCTTCGACGTAATAATAATAATAATAAATAATCGTGTATGTGTATCGCGCCACGCGCCGGCGCGTCACGCGCTGACGTAATCTCGTCTCACGATGAGATTACGTCATCAAAAGTGGAGCCTAACGCTATTTAGGCCTAACTCAATCTCGGGTTTGGAAAGCCAAAAGGGTATAAACGCGGGCGTAGCGGCTTAACGCTCTCGGGGGTGACCCCCCTCTATATACATCCTACAGACTTTAAATTTACACGTGTTTCGAGCTAAACACATACATAGATTATATTCCAAGTTCCAGACCTATAAACTCTATTCCTTCATATCGAAAAGGTGGTTTGATTTACTGACTGCTACAGTCACTATATATAATATATATATATAATATTATATATTATAATATATATATATATATATAATATAATATATATATATAATATATATATATATATATATATATATATATATATATATATATATATATATATATATATATATATATTTGTATATTTATACTATATATATATATATTTATATATATCTATATATATATATATATATATATATATATATATATATATATATATTTGATTGAGTTATGTTAGGGTACCATGATGGGAATTTAGAGTTATGCTAGATTGCCTTTTAAGATGAGGGTGTTTCGTTGCCGTATCAGTTTTGGGAGAATGTGTTTAATATATTTAGCATCTTATTTACTGACTTTATTATAATATAAATGTGAGTTGAGAAGGAAGGTGAAGTGGTGTCACATTTAAGACCAAGTTCATTAAATTGAATTATTGAAAATATTGATGTTGTTTGGTTCCACCTGGGGATGGTGGGATAATTGACGTTGTCTATACTGGGATGGTGGGATAATTGACGTTGTCTATACTGATTAAAGGGATTGAACTTATACGGGGAGACTTTTATCTTGTTGAAAATGTACTTGGAATCTAGTTGCCGAATATAGTTTTGTCTCTGTATGGTAATAGTAAATATGAGTGGGATTTGTGTGGTAATGGAAATGTCAGCATAAGTCTTGTGGGTGGGTTTTGTGAACTGGGTACGCAGGATATAAATAGACTGAAGGGGAGAAGAGAGAAAATGACCTACTGATGAGCCATTTCCATTTTTGTTTGAAATGTATTTGGGCTCGATGACCAGAAATGAAATTGTAAATCTATCTTTTTTGTAACTTTGGAGATTGCGAATGTTTGGATTTTGTATAAGGATGTGCCTGGAAATGGAGTCGAAGGATTTCTTTATATCGATTCCTGTTAGTATGGTTCTGTTAAAGCGTGATTTGTCAAGGCCGTATATAAAGTTTCGAAAGAATTTGGTTAAAGCAATGATAGTTAAGCTCGATTTTCTGAAGCCTTTTTGGAAGTCTAGGAAGATAATTTGCAATTGCAGATGAATGAGGTTTTCTAGAAATTTACTAAGTATAGAAAATAGTGAGATAAAGACGGTAGTAGGAGGAATTATTTGATTCCTTTATTGGTTTTAGTTTGGGTATTATTGCTTTACTCCATTCTGGGGTGAGAGATGAAGATGAATTCCCACATTTAATGTATATATCGGTAAGGCGTTGGGTTCTAGGTGTTTAAGACGAATGTTTAAAATGTTGTTTGGACCTGATTTAGTGTAGAATATTTTGATTAATTTGATTGCTTGTATAGTGTTGGGATCTAAAAGGGGGGGGGATTATTTTCAAGTCAAGCTTGTCTTAGCTGTCTTGGAATTTTATATCGTTGTGGTATTTGCTTGTTGACGTTTGTTCAATTGTGTAAGATTTTGCTGCAATATTTTAGGGTACGAGAGTATTGCAGATTTTTAGCCGTTCGTTTAAGGTAAGCAAGGTTGTTTGTGTGAGTTGTGTAATTTTGTGATGATCTTTCTGTTCTTTTATTATTTGGGTTGGATAAATGTTTCTGTAGGTCTTCTTTCTGATTGTTATTAAAGTGGAAATTTAGAGCTATAGGTTGTTTATTTGTACCATTGTTTATTTGTACTTTTGTATCTCTGTCGTGGAGTTAGGTTTCAAGTTGTTTTTTTGTAGCTTTGAAATATCCTAGTTCATTTATATAGTTTATACCTTTAATATTATTTATCAGCATTGTCGCTATTAACAACAATATATATATAATATATATATATATCTCCATATTCTATATATTACCTTCTAGTCTATGATACACTGTATTTATATTATATTAATATATATATATCATATACTACTACCCATATATACTAATATATAATTATATATATTATAAGTATATATATATAATATAATATATAATATATTGATATATGTAGAGAGTGCTTTTCTCTGTTGCACTCGGCGTCACTCTCTACGTCTGGAGGAATCATGATATAAAAAGTATTCTGCCTTACTCGTTTATTTAGTGAATGGCAATTTAAGACTTCGGAACATAACATTCGAACCAACATCTGGGACGCAATTCCAATGGCACTGGGCCTTCAGCTTACAACAAGCTGTTTCAATAACAAAGAATTTTCGAAAATAAATTTAAAATCGTCCCACATAAGGTTTTCTTCTGTGCCTTCGGGGCGGCGGGAGGAGGCGGAGGGCGGGCGGGGGGGGCGAGCGCGGGAGGCGAGGCGCGACACGTAGCAGATAGATGGCGGCGAGTTGGAAAGTACGATGTATGCGCAGGAAACTTTGAGCGAGAAATTGCAGACAAATTGAATATGAGTTTATTTACCAAAGTAATTTATAATAAATTATATTTATATAATTCTACTTAAATTGTTTGTTGCACTCGATTATACAAGTACTCGCAATATAGTGAGAGTTTTAGATTAAGAAGTCAGTTGAGCATTTAATATGTTAATATATGTAATAACACCACTTATGTTTATTGATAGGAAAAATCGAATAATAATTGAGTAGAAATATTTTCATATATTGGCTTCTGCAGAAACTTTATTCACTAGACCTCACTTAATTTTGGATCAGCCGCTTGTGATTGTCCCTAATATGAATAACTTTTACGGTACTAAATTAGAATGCCAATTTACCTTCACTAAACTTCAAGTAGAATCTTATGGAGGGCATCGGAATATTGATTCATGCACTATCCTCGTCACTACCAATATTATTATTATATCTTTCTGGCCTGTTTTATACTTACTCAAAGGGAATATAGCAAATTTTAAATATACAAAGTTGTGAAATGGTAAAAAAGAATGTATTACAAAACTTTATATATATATATATATAATATAATATATTAAATATATTAATATATATATATATATTATATATAGTATTATATATATATATATATATAATATATTTATAGTTAATATATTATAGAAATGTTTTATATAGATACACAAGGGTTTGGGTAGGTAAAAGTAACTTTGGGAGAATATATTTTTTCTTGCTTCAGGCAAAAGACGCACTCTACTTTCACTCTATTCTTTCGTATCCTTTTATAAGAACAAACGCTTGGCCTGGCTCTAGCAAGACGAATGAAGTAGCTTCACTAAGATTTTGTGAGCCAACCTCGATCCTTTCCTATCGTGAGGGAATGGAAAATGCAAGGGGGAGTTTTGTTATGCAAAGTTAACACGATCTATTTTGTACAAAGAACGTTCGAGAATGAAATTGTTTTGGTTTTGTACGAAGCTAACAAAACAAGGTTATCGTCTTGTGAAAGAGTTTTAAGTCTTAGTGGAAGAGGCTTTTAAGGGCATATATGCATTTTGTATGCAGTTTCTAGGCGAGGTTTGTTTGTTCGAATGAAAATGTTTTCTTGTATGATTCAGAATTGAAATCGTGGGAAGCGAGTAGAGGATGTGGTCTGTTGAAACTTGTAAAGATTTTATAAACATATTGCCACACATGTTGATTTCAAAATATTGTTTTGTGTTCAAAACTGAATTCCGATAAAGGACCCCCCTTTAAGAAAGGAATCTTTATCTGAAAGATTTGAATGAATCAACATGGGTGTGCATTCTGTTTAAAGAAGAGCACATATCTAGCATCCATCGAGATGGTAGTACTCGCATCTCCAGGATGAAGGACATGGTTGAGTTTACAGATTCTGGAACATGAAGAAAACTGTCCAGAAAGGTTACATGCTTAACTATGATAGATAAAAACAAGGTAGGAAAACAAGACAAGTCTGGTGTCTGAGGTATAATATTTGCGGATGTGTAGTGTAGATCTAAAAATTTGGTAAGTG
The DNA here is from genome assembly GCA_015478945.1 of Trachelipus rathkii. Lineage (NCBI taxonomy): Eukaryota > Metazoa > Arthropoda > Malacostraca > Isopoda > Trachelipodidae > Trachelipus > Trachelipus rathkii. Next base: position 45,430 of record JABUQX010026377.1, read on the forward strand.
GATACCAGTGGTGCACGGTAGTCCGAAACTATTTCTTATTCCCTACGGTCATTTTTAAAACGCTTTTCTTTCTTAAGATGTTGAAAGAGTTTTTTAAACTATTTTATTAGAGGCGGTTTTAATTGTTAGTTTACGTTGCTTTGGCCTAATTTAAAATTAATCATGTAAATTAAAGCAAATGTTAATAATGTTAATATCGCGAAATTGATATCAACTATTCAAAAGAAAAAAAAATTAAAGCAAATGTTAATAATGTTAATATCGCGAAATTGATATCAACTACTAAAAAGAAAAATATTAGATCAATACTTAATAAAACAAAGTTAGTTCTCTAATAATTAAATGGTCGCCAGATTAATCAAATGATCAGATAAGACTTTAAGATTAATCAAAACAAAACGGTAAACATTAAAGTTAATGGTTAGTTAAAACAAAGCAGTTACTGACTTAATTGTAAGCTCGTAGCGGTGAATGCTAAGAATATTTCTTCTAAAAATTAAAGAAATTAAAACTAACTTGAAAAAAAAATGAAGTTAAAAACTTCTAAAAATTACTAAACAGTGAAGCTAGAAACTTCTCTTAAAAATACTAAAAGTGAGCTAAACTTCTTCTTAAACATGCTAGAAAATGAAGCTAAAAACTTCTTCTTAAAAATGCTAGAAAACTGTAAAACTAAACGAAGCTTGTGCAAAAATTAATAAAACTAGCTTATTTCCTTATTATTATTATTTTTTTTTTTATATTTTTCATATATATAAAAAAGAAGTTTTTTACTTTTTTTTTATTTTTTCATCCTATCTTTTTATTGTTTAAAAATGGTTCGTTCCCCCTCTGAAGTGAAACACATTTATGTTGTAAACAAAAAATAAAAAAAAATAAGCGCGCATAATATCATAGACACTAATGAGCGGACTAACTTTTATAATAATATAGAACAAAATTAATGCTTTACGTTCAAGAACTAAATGCTTTTCGTTATCTTCCTTTGATGCTCAAAAGAAATTAAACGTTTGGCAAAAATTTTTCTCAATGGTAAAAACTAGGTTATTTTAAGATTAATTTGATATTTTTTAAAATATCAAAGAGAGCAAAAAAAAAAACGTTGCGTGTTTCTACTCAGGGAGATTTTACAATGGGAAGATCTCACGACTTCATTCCCTACATACTTGAAAAGCTACAGCTAAAAAAAATAGATACTTTACACTAATCTAAAAGAAGCAAAAAAAAAAATCAAAAAAAATGATTATCATCAAAAATCTGTTCACTGGACATCTTTTAAATCAACGCTGTAGGAAAATAACGGTATAAATTCCTTATCTATCTGCTTTAGGAGAGGTTGTCTCAATCGTTTGAGTCTCCTTTTACGAAGTTTATGAAATAAACTGTTATTTAAAACCTTTGTTTTTTAAAATTTATATTAAAAAATTAAAAGAATGGAGCGGCTAACTATAAACACATAGTAAACAACGTTATGGTACATCTGGCTACATTCGCAACGTAATCAACGACTGGCTTGGTTTCTCTAGGATACTTTGGAAAAACACAGGGGAAAACATCATCCCAAAAACTGGTAACTTCCTTTAAAAGGACCTAATTTCAAGCGCTATTACGCAACATCAGACATGATGAGATGAAATAACTTAAGTCTTTTCCGTTTGAAGACTCGGTTCGGTTACTACCTTAGAACGCTGTTATGTAACATCAAACATAATAAGATGTATTACGCAAGTCTTTTTACGAAGGATTGCATTCAACAGAGCTATGATTTACTTTTAGTTATCGGTTCCCTTTTCAATTCAATAATAAAAATAGAAAAAAAACGATAGGTGCCGCTCGAAACGGGCTTCCTGTTGCTTCCGACAGTTTCGGAGCAAAATTTAAACCTTTATCTAAAAACTGACTGAAAATCATATCCTGAACATCCAGAGACCCGCTTGATTGTTTCAAGGTTTTTAAGGGGAAAGTACCGGGGAAACTTTCGGCCCACGAGTAATTAACTTCCTTATAAAGGACCTGAATCATCAGACGTCGTCGTTAGGTAACATCTGCTCCTAATAAGATGAACTACTCAAGTCTCTTTTACGGGCAGGAATAGCGCTTACCGCCTCCTATGATTTTAAAATATATATATATATATATATAGTCAATATAATTATATATATATATATATATATATATATATATATATATATATATATATATATATATATATATATATATATATATATATATATATATATCTGGTTCTATACTATATATATATAATAGTATATACATAGGTAAAATTCGTGGCTTTCCACTCTTAATCTAATTTTCTTGTTACTTTCAACAAGGGGTTGCTTTTGAGGAAATAGGGCACTGTCGCCTGGTTTACTTTAAACGCTATTTTCCTCCCTATTACAATCCAAAACCGAAAATGATCAATGGATAATTCTGTCGGCTGAAAATTGGTTCGAAATTGCCAAAAAATTTGCTTACAGAAATTTGTGGCTTTTCACTTAAACTGTTAGCTGTTCTGGGCCGAGCTTCTTGCTTACAAGCACGGTTATCCAGATATGTGTTCGCGCACATATATTTACGCACACATATATATATATATATATATATATATATATATATATATATATTATATATATATATATATATAATGTATATATATATATATATAATATATACTATATATAGTATTATAGTATATAATATATTAATATATATAGTATATATATATTCAGGGCGCGCAAGAGCACAGAGTGCGCGTTTAGATACGTATTCTTAATGAACATGAACTCTGGGGGCGGCGAAGTTGCTTACATAGTTCGATTCTTCGTCGTCTTCTTCTTCCTCTTCCTCCTCGCTAGGATCTGTATCCAGCGGTTGTCCTTGGGCTATATAAACTCTCGTAGTTCTCTTCGCGTGAGGTTCGTATTCCTCTTTATTACTGGAGGAAGTCCTGTGACTTTTCTGGTCCTCTTCTTTATCCTCATATCTCTGTTTGTAAGAGGATTTCTTTGAACTCCTTAGAGAATCTCTGTACTCAGTCTTTCTCTGTCCTTTGGCTACGAAAACCCTCGTTTTCTGTGATACTGGGGTGACTCCCTGTGGATCACCTTTATAACTAAAACTTAGAAATGAATGCGCGGTTCCCCGTGGAACATATTCACTTTTTAAACTACCTTGCCTTATTGGGTCTTTTACTCCTTCTTTGGGTGGATGGGTGCCTTGACCCTGTCTGCTCTGTCATGGAGAGGCATACATCTGTGCGTTGATTTCTGCCGACAATTGCCTCAGGACGTGGTCGCCTTGCTGTGGCTGTTTTCGTCACCCGTGCGGTTCGGTGGGGAGCGGGGGCGCGCTGTCCCCGAACTGGAGTTAAGGTTCGAAAGGTCGACCTGTCAAAACCTGGCTGAGTGCATGGCGAGGAGTTTACTGGGCTTTTCCCATGTGTTCCCATAATAACTACCTTCACCACTCAAGTTTGTCTGAAACTCTTGGTGAGTCGTGATAGGTTCTGTACCTAACCCTACTGTGGGTTTCACCGTGTTATTTACGTACTTGAATACGAAACTTGCTGTGGACCCCTCTAGGTCTTTATCATAGCAGAAACTTTGATCTGCTGGTGTGATTTCCGAAGGACGGATATTACGATAAAACTGTGTTGCTCTGCCGCGGCAATCGTTTGTATCGCTTCCACCGGGCTGTTCCCGTGGGTATTCATCTGCTGCTGGGTTCTTTAACCTTCGTTGGGGCATGGGCATTTACTGGTGGCCTACCTCTGCATCTCTCTTTGGCGCTCGGGGGCAATAATTGACGTCTTGTTACTGGCCCCTAAATCACTTAAAATTTATGGTTAGCTATAGTAAGTTCTGTACTTTTAACTTTGTGGTCATCTAAAAAACTGTTTTTCTGAGCCAACCATTGGAGGTTTTCGTCTCCTCCCGGGCAGTCTTTAGCCTTGATCTCACTTTAGAGAATAAAAACGAACTCTTTTAAACGCAACCACAAAAGCTTATAATGGCTAAGAAACAGCATAAATGAACGAAAAAAGTAATCCGTGACTATCACTGTTAGATCTTGTACTTAAAAATTAGCCACAAAATCGCTTAATGGTTAAAGTTAACAAACATAAGCTACGTAGCTTCTTCCCGAATTAGTTTTTTTATTTCTCTCGTCTCTACAAACCATATATAAAACACTTGATTAAAAATGTAATCATAAACAAGAAGACCACTTAGTCTTGTTCGATTTGCCAAAACTTTCTAATAAAGACACTTTTAGTCTCGTTGACCTATATAATATATATATATACTATATATATATACTAATTATATATATATATATTAGTATAAGTTATATTATATATATGATTATATAGATATATTATATATATATATATATATCTATGCTTGCTTTAAAAAAAACACTGCAGTCTCGTTGACTGTATATATATATGCTTGCTTTTAAAAAAAAACACTGCAGTCTCGTTGACTGTATGTATATATATATATAAGCTGGCTTACGAAAAGAAAAGATACTTTAATCTTTAAAAAAAAAACTTCTTATTTCCCCAAAAAGCTACTAAACGTTCCCCTGTATATATATATCTCGTATATATATATATACGCTGGCTTAAAACGTGAAATAAAATTTCTAAACGGAATAAAATAGAAATGACAATATCTATAGACTATCTATAATCTTTTCATCTCTATGTTTCTCTCTCGTTCTCTACGTTTACGTTTGACCTTCAGATGTGTGTTATAAGCTTCTCTACGCATGCGCGAGTGGGTATGGGTGTGTGTGTGTGTTTATGCGTAACTTTTTGTCCAATCGGTCTGTGTCTGTTTGCTCAATTCTTTCTCCCTTCCTCTCTTACTCTCTTTCTATATATATATATATATATATATATATATATATATATATATTATATGACTGTATGGTGTTCAAAAATAAATATCCATAGTATATATATATATATTTATATATATATATATATATATATATATTTATTGAGTGAATATTAGTACTTTACTAAAGTTTAGAGAATGGAAGGTTAATTAAAGAGAAAGTGTTTAAGAAAAAAAAATAAACACAGTTTGGAAAATCAATATTGATAAGACTTACTTCTACCCGTTATCAACTTAAAAATTAACACGTTACACATAATTTTTGTCAACTCTGACAATATACCACACTTAAAATACCCTTTAAAATTACACACTTTTATGGAACCAAAGCTATAAAATATAAAACATCTTATCAACTACATAAAAACCAATTTATGAATGATCACCCAAAAAAAATAAAAATACTTAAAATTAAAATATTTTTG
>JABUQX010026378.1:0-24356 GCA_015478945.1 Trachelipus rathkii
ATCATAAAAATCACTTTTTTTTCGTATTAAAATGAAAAATAACTATTAAGTATTAATGAAGCTAGAATTCAAAATGATTTCTTATTTAAGTACAAAAATAAATATTGATTCTAAAAACGAAAATTAATTTAAATTGATGGTAGACAACTGATACTTGATGACTTCTGGAAGTCTGTATCTTAAGAAAATCTATTAAAATTTTAGTAAAAATGAAAAATATTTAAGAAGTTCGAACTGGATGCCAGACGACTTATCATAAGAAAGCTGTGTAGTGATGTACCCCCAAATACTAACCTTTTTAGTAATAGCTTATTATACTGTCATTAAATTTTAATTAATTACATATTTAAGCGAAACAATCGTAATCGCCAGTAGATGATTAATTAAACCAGTCGGTACTCGGTATGTTAACTGTAAACCAACTCACAGGAGTCCTGTTCCGGTATTAGATTTTTGCAATGATTATCTTCGTCCACACTGACACTGAACACACACGTAAATCAGGATCAGGCTGGTCTCGAGTGGACTGCAAAGTCTTTAATAGTCTCAGAATAAATAAATAAATTATAATATATTTCATGAAAAAAGGAAAATAAAACTATGATAGCTATTTTTAATTCCTTTCCTTTATTCAATATAACTCAAGTTAGTTACCCTTAATTATATATATATATATATATATATATATATATATATATATTTATATAATAAATTATATATATATATATATATATATATATATATATATATATATATATATATATATATATATATATATATATATATTATTACAAAGCCCCATACTTATCATCTAATGCACCTAAAAGGACTAACTGATTGATATGCTCGGAAGTCAATCTATTCCTTTCATTTGGAGCAAACATTGTTTATCAATGATACTGAAAGTTGTTCTGGACGAGACTGACGTTCGCATTTACAGTAAGATATTTCATTGCTAACATAAACATAGAAGGGAAAGCATTTTTACTATCATTCCAAAATGTTATTGAGTCGCATTATCCACTTAATCATTGAATAACTGAATACTGTGAATAGTGATTAATGAATACTCAGAAGACAATTTGACTATGTGGTATGTCACGTCGATCCCCCCTCTCATATTTTTGCCTCGAAACGATTTATAATCCACCCAATTGGTTTCTTATTTTTGACACGATTACTTGAATGAACAAGAACCATGGGGAAAAAGAGAGTTTCATCACTCAGGGTGTCGGGGAAGGGGGATAAGATTTTATTTTTTTCCGGCATTTAAAAAAAAATTTTTTGTAAAGAATATCGGCTTTCGATATTAAGAAAAAATATCGAAATATCGATATATCGACTAAGAAAATATCGCCTAAAAATATCGATATATTGAGCCAAAATATCGATATTTTTTGGCCATCCCTAATATATATATATAGTTATGCAAGTATATATATATATATAAGTATAGTTATCATATAGCAGTTATATATATATATATATATATATATATATATATATATATATATATATATATATATATATATATATATATATATATATATATATATATATATATTCCATGTATTTTTATTATTCCCGTAATCACTTGTTAGAATCACATTCTCTCTTTCTAAACAAGGTTCTAAGAGGTGGGGAGTTCTGGGGGGACTTCGAAACATCTCTCACCACACCAGATGCTTGCTTTATTATATAGGGGAGTTGCTCGCCCTTCAATGTATGCATTCAAGTATACATCTCATATCTGGGTTGGTTTTTGATAAGGTGGATGGAGTATAGAGCTTTTATTAACACTTTCACTAACTCTCTCTCCAATCATTCTGGCCGTCGAACAGTCGCATCACTTTGTATGCTGGTAAAGTGGAATTTAGTAGATATTTAAAATATAAACTAGAAATATATATTATACTGAAGAAATCCTAAAAGGTATAAGCAAATTAATTGAAATGCAGCGATTAAAACAATTTGAAACTTCGGGACCAAAGAGCTCATCGGCAAATGCGACTCTGGTTGCATTTCTATGAATTTATTAAAATTATGGATAAATATTTTCTCAATATTATGGCTGACGTCATAATGTGGAACGCGTTGTCAATCATAATAACATTACAAACATATTCTCAAAAGTCAACGATCATGCAACGAAAAATAACTAATAAGAACTAAGTGTATACACCATACTCGTATAAACTCTTGGTTCCAAATTTCAGTATATTTTTGTCCAACATAAAATTAAGAGGTTGTAAAGAGTGAGCTCCACAGTATAGATCTCGATTTTTTTTAAACAAAGTGGCCCATAAATCAAGATTTTTAATCCGTATTTAGCGATATTTAAGCTCACTTTAGGATGATTTAAAGCATAAAATTTCAATCTTTAGTTTTGATGGAAAAATCTGTTATGATTAATATAAACATTTTATTAACATATTAATTAATTAATGTATTTTACACAAATTGTTAGGTGCTATTTTATCAATTTCTGATCATCAATGAGTTTATTATTCGTATTTTCATTGGCTCCAATATTTTTTTTAATGGTTGCCCGAAAGAATTTTAAATAGTTTGCCGTATAATTAATCTTGATTTTTCTGCCTATGGTTTTAATACTAAATTATGATTAAATTAATTAATGATCGATTAGATTTGATAGCCTAACATATTTATTTTGTTTATGTACAGTATACAAGCTGATGCAGGTTTACTTCCGAAAGTAAATTATTTTATATGTCAGATAATGTTTTACACCCGAGCGTTCCAACGAAAATCAACAAACTAAAGCAATTTTCTATTATTGAACTTATTAAATTTTTAATTTAAAAAAAAAAAAAATTAGAAGTAAAAATAGCTTCTATATTGACAAAATAATCGACCAAAAATTACGTCCATATGAAACATACTTTGTATATTTAGATTCCTAGAGATATCTTTTGATAGGACTAAATATTTATGATTAAATCTACTAAACTGTGATATATATATATATATATATATATATATATATATATATATATATATATATATATATATATATATATATATATATATATATATATATATATATATATATATATATATATATATATATATTTACTTAATGATAATTCTACCTACACTCTAAACAAAAACCCACTAAAAAACTCCCACAATATGGTCAACCAAAAACTTAAATAACTAAAGACTTCCCTAACCTACTCACCGACTTAAAACCTAGCCTCCCTCGTCTTAACAGTTCTAGGCATTCTTAAGATCCATAAACAAAATATTCCCGTCCGTCCTATTATCTCAAACACCAACTAAGTTGCCTACAAATCATCTTGGTTATCAAAACAACTTAAACCGTTACTTGATCATGTCTCTCCCTCTCATCTCAAAAACACAGATGACTTCATTCAAAAAACTCGACACCTATTACCAGATAATAACCACATTTTCAGTTTCGACGTCACCTCTTTATTCACCATCTCACTATTAGAAAGATATTTCAATGAAAATACTTACAACTTAGACTACCCCTTCCCTCTCCTAAAACAACTAATATTCCTCACTCTTGAGCATAATTTTTTCCACTTCAACAACCTTTACTACAAACAGAGCTCATGCCTTAGCATGGGTTCTCCTCTTTCCTCAATTGTAAGTAACATTTTTATGGAACTGATCGAACATTTCTTCATACTAAATCACCCACTTCTCTCTAACACAACATGGCTTCGCTACGTTGATGAAATTTTTATCTTCATACCTTTAACTACTAACTCAACTCTCATACTTAACTTTATTAACTATGTACATCCCAATATAAAATTGAATATGGAACTTTCTAGGAACAAAACCTTATCATTCCTTGATACCCTTCTTTCGTGGAATAATAGCCCCACTCTTCTCTACAGTGTTTATCGCAAACCTACTTTTAACACATCCTATACTCATTGGTATTCTTCAAATTCCACCAACACTAAATCAGGCATATTAACATCCCTCTTCCCGAGAGCCCTATAAAAATGCTCCCCTCCTTTCCTACAAACTGAATTCGACTATATTTTCAACACCTTTACCAAACTAACTCGCTCTCTCAAACAAGCTAAAAGAAAATTCTATAACCCGTCTACCAATCCCACACTTAACTTTTTTTCCTATTTACAAATCCCATACACCCCCACATTAATATAATTAAATCCTTACCGGCTTCTCTAAGACTAACTTCCTACAACACGTACTCTTTAAAACGTATTTTCAAACTTCCTACCCACACCTTCAATAACATTTAACATTTCACAATGTGTGTACAAAATCCCCTGCTCCAACTGTACCTCTTGTTATATTGGTGAAACTAATGATCTCACCAGACGCTATTATCAACACAAACATGACATTATTTATGATTCACAAAATTCAGCACTTACATTACACAGAACTCAATCTAATCACAAAATTAACATTAATGCCATGACCCTTATCTTACAAGTACTTGATCCCCTACAACGCAAACTTATTGAACCCCTTTGCATTAAAAACTTTCCTAACTGTAACAAATTACAAGGTGAATATACTTTAGACTCTACATTAAACAAATTACTGACCACCAGACCTTTTTTCAAAAAATTCAAAACTAAATTTAATTTAGTCTAACTTTTCTATTTCAATTATTTTAACAACTTTTAACAACCAAACACTTTTTTTTAACTTTTATTCAGTCTTCATACCACAGCGTCTGAAAGAGGATCGAGCAAGGATTGAAAGCTAATGCTATTACATTTATCATCTTGAAGACTTTCTAATATGTAATAACTTTAATATACTTGCTTTCTTTTATTACTAATTAAGGCCTCCTGTTGTCATACTTAATAAACTGAGCGTATTTGTGCTTTGAATATATATATATATATATATATATATATATATATATATATATATATATATATATATATATATATATATATATATATATATATATATATATATATAGTTTCAAAATCAAAATAGCTTAGACGGCAATAGTAATAATACAATTACAATGCCTTAATTACCTTGTGATAAATATCTGGATGAACTTAATTTTGTTCTATTCAAAAGGAATTCACTGTGTCTCTTTTAATTAAGGCATTGTAATATATATATATATATATATATATATATATATATATATATATATATATATATATATATATATATATATATATAGTAGGTTATACATATATATATTAAAATATCTGTATATATATATGGTAATATTGTATATAATAATGTTGCTTCACACCGAAGCTAAAATTTATAAGTTATGTAAATATGCAATTTTGTTCTTATTAAAACTTCGTAGAGAGCAGTTGTTTCTTTTAAGGTGGGATCTTTTGTTACGTCTTATCAGAGACTTTTATCAATTAGTAGCAGAGCTTAATTACAAGGCAAAAAGTGAAGATGACTGACTCGGAAAAAGGAAAAACTGAATGATGTGGAGATAATAGAACAGGATGTTCAAGGTTTTATGGAGAAGAAAGGGAAAATTTGAGTGGAAGATAAAAAATAAAACATGGTTACTGATAGAAGAAAAAAAAAAAAAGGTCAGACTTTACATTAGGACTGGCGTGTAATTAGAGAACTACAAATCCTACACTAAAAAAAAATGACATTTTTGTAATTTTAGTTCAGGAAAGGTAGTAAAAAAAAAAATAGAAGTCTTAAAATAAGATTTCATATTTTTAATAATGTTAATAAATACATTACGAGAGTACGACAACTACTCCATTTCCGTTTCTGCAATAGAAGGAACGCAAGAGTTGCCAAAAAAAATTTTCTTAACTTAACGATTACCCCAGAGTAAACCGCAAAGATGGAACGAGTCGAGGTCTCTCGGCCTTACCGGGGACGACGGGGGGACGTCCCCCTCTCTGTCCCACCGTCGGCTCGATCCCCCTAAAAATGATACAAAATTTTTTTTTTATCATTTTCTCCAGAGCATGATAAAAAACAATTTTTGGAAACTATAGCGCTCCATTTATTGCAGAAACGGAAATGGAGCAGTTGTCGTACTATCGTAATGTCATTATTTACATTACTAAAAATATGAAAATCTTATTTTAAGACTTTTCCATTTTTTTTTTATATATTTCATGAACTAAAATTACAAAAATATCATTTGTTTAAGTGTAGGATTTGTAGTTCTCTAATTAACCGCCTGTACTAAAGTAAAATATTTCAGATACCCAGGATTGGAAATAAAACTAAAGAGATAAAAAAATAAATCTTATGAAGAAGAGAGGGGAGGAGTCGATAATAGATAAATTGGGGTTAAGATACGGTAAAAACAAGGTCACTGACCAATTCAATAAAATGAAAGAATTTTTCAATATTTGGAAGAAACAGGAAGATATGGGGACATTCGTTGAAAGATGTGGAAGAATGTACAAAGAATGCGAAACAGCTGGAGGAGGGACCATGTAGGTTTTATAACATTAGGCTGCTTATTTGTATTTAGAAATAAACAAAACCAATTATTGTAGCAGTTACTGCTATCTTGACGTTTATGTGCCCTCTATAATTATTTTTTTTGAAATTTTAAAAATTGTTTATAAAATCTAGTTTTAAATGAATTAAAAAACACTCGTAGGCTACCATGTTTATCAACACTAATTAAGCCTGTTAGAAAGTATCTTGTTTTTAATTTGCTAATATTAGGTAAGCTTTATATAGTTTAGGTTGCATATTTTTATTTAGATATAAACAAATCTCTTATTGCAGCTGTCACTATTACCTTGACGTTTATTTGCCCTCTAAAATTATTTTTTTTTTAAACTTTCAAAATATTTATAAATTCTATTTTTAAAAGAATTAATAAATACTCGTACACTACCATCTTTATCAACACCATAATTAAGCCTGTCAGAAACCATCTTGTTTTTCTAATTTGCTAATATTAGGTAGGCTATATATCGTTTAATCTGTATACATATTTTTTGGATATAAACAAACAGATTTTTGTTACCGTCACTATTATCTTGACGTTTATGTACCCTCTATAATTATTTTTTTTAAATTTTCAAAATTAAATTCTTTTACACGAATTAAAAAATACTCCTAGGCTACCATGTTTCTTAACACCATAATTAAGCCTGTTAGAAAGTATCTTGTTTTTTAATTTGCTAACATTAGGTAGGCTCTCTATCGTCTAGGCTGCTTATTTCCATTTAGATATAAAGAAACCCATTAATGTAGCTGTCACTCTTATCTTGAAGTTTATGTACCCTCTATAGTTATTTTTTCCAAATATTCAAAACTATCATTAAATTTTATTTTTAAACGAATTAAAAAATACTTGTAGGCTACCAACGTTCATCAACACCATAATTAAACCTGTCAGAAAGTATCTTGTTTTTTAATTTGCTAATATTAGGTAGACTTTATATCGTTTCGGCTCCTTTTTATTTAGATATAAACAAACCTATTATTTTAGCTGTCACTTATTTCTTGACTTTTATGTGCCCTCTATAATTATTTCAAATTTAAAAATTATTTATAAATTCAATTTTTAAGCGAATTATAAAAATACTCGTAGGCTACCTTATTTATCAACGTAAGCTTTATATCGTTTAGTCTGTATTTTTATTTACATATAAACAAACATATTGTATTATTGTAGCTGTCACTTATCTTGACGTTTATTTTTTTTTCTTAAATTTTCAAAATATAAATTCGTTTTAAACGAATTAAAAAATACTTCTGAGCTACCATGTTTATTAACACCATAATTACGCATGTTAGAAAGTATCTTTTTTTTGTATTTGCTAATATTAGGTAGGCTTTATAACGCTTAGGCTGTTTAGTTTTATTTAGATTTAAACAAATCCATTTTTGTAGTTATCACCCTTATCTTGACATTTATGTAGTCTCTATAAATATTATTTTAAAATTTTCAAAACTATTAATAAATTAAATTTTTAAACGAATTGAAAAATACTAATAGGATACCATGTTTATCAACACCATAATTAAGCCTGATAGAAAGTATCTTTCTTTTTTAATTTGCTAATATCACGTTGGTTTTGTATCATTAGGCTGCTTATTTTTATTTAGATATAAAAAAAAAAACACCATTATTGTTGCAGTCACTCTTATATTGACGTTTATGTGCGCTCTATAATTATTTTTTTTTTTTAATTTTCAAAATTATTTAACATTTCTATTTTTAAATGAATTAAAAAATACTCGTAGGCCACCATGTTTATCGACACCAATATTACCGTTAACCTGATAGAAATTATTTTGTTTTCGTTTTTTAATTTGCTAATATTAGATATGTTTTATATCATTAGCTGCTTATTTTAATTTAGATATAAACAAACCTATTATTCTTGTAATCACTTATCTTGACGTTTATTTAAAAATAATAATAAGCTAGCATGACAACCCATAATTAAGCCTGTTAGAAAGTGTCTTGTGTTTTTAATTTGCTAATCTTAGGTAGGATTTGTATAGTTTAGGCTTATTTTTATTAAGATATAAACAATCCCATTATTGTATCTGCCATTCCTATCTTGACGTTTATTTGCAATCAATTATTTTTCTTTGAAATTTTCAAAATTTATAAATTCCATTTATAAACGAATTTAAAAATACTCGTACGCTACCATGTTTATCAACACCATAATCAGGCCTGTTAGAAAGTATCTTACTTTAATTTGCAAATATTAGGTAAGATTTACATCGATTAGGCTGCTAATTTTTATTCATAAATAAAACCATTAATGTAGCTGTCACTTTTATTTTGACGTTAACTTGCCCTCTTATAATTATTTATTTTTTAAATTTTCACAATTATTATAAATTCTTTTTTAAAAGATTTACAAAATACTCGTAGGCTACCATGTTTATTAACACCATAATTAACCTTGTTAGAAAGAATGTTTTTTTTTTTTTTTAATTTCCTAATATTAGGTAGGTAGGCTTTATATAGTTTTGTGCTACTTATTTTTATTTACATAACAAACCCATTATTGTAGCTGTCACTTCTATCTTGCGTTTATATGCCCTCTATAATTTTTTTTTTAATTTTCAAAATTATTTATATTCTATTTTTAAACGAATTAAAAAATACCCGTAGGCTACCATGTTTATTAACACCATAGTTAAGCTTGTTGGAAAGTATCTTGTTTTAAAATTTCCTAAAATTAAGTAGGCTTTATATCGTTTATGCTTCCTATTTTTATTTATATATAAAGAAACCGATTATTATAGATATCACTAACATCTTTACATATGTGACCTCTATAATTATTTTTTTTTAATATTTTAAAAATTATTTACAATATTTTTAAAAGTTAAAAAATACTCGAAGGCTTCCATGTTTATCAACACCATAATTAAGCAAGTTAGAAAGTTTCTTGTTTATTTAATTTGGTAATATTAGATGGGTTTTATATCGTTTAGGCCCTTTTTAATTTAGATATAAACAAACAGATTTTTATGGCTGTCCCTCTTATCTTGACGTTTATGTATACCCTCTATAATTTTTTTTTATATAATTTAAACAAAGTTATAAATTCAATTTTTAAACAAATTAAAAAATACTCGTAGGCTACCATGTTTATCAACACAATTAAGCCGGTTAGAAAGGATCTTGTTTTTTATTTTGCTAATATTAAGTAGGCTTTATATTGTTTAGGCTGCTTTTTATTTAGATATAAACAAACCCATTATTGTAGCTGTCACTCGTTTCTTGAATTTTATATGTCCTCTATAATTATTTCAAATTTTCATAATTATTTATAGTCTATTTTTAAGCGTATAAAAAATACTCGTAGGCTACCAAATTTATCAACACCATAATTAAGCCTGTTAGAAGGTATATAGTTTTTTTTAATTTGTTAATATTACGTAAGCTTTATATCGTTTAGGCTGCATAATTTTATTTTGATATAAAGAAAGCTATTATTATAGCATCACTCTTATCTTGCCGTTTATTTGCCATCAATTATTACTTTTTTTTAAATTTTCAAAATTAGTTATAAATTCTTTTTTTAAACGCGTTAAAAAATACTCGTAGGCAACCTTGTTTATCAACACCACAATTAGGCCTGTTAGAAAGTATCTTGTTTTTTTTTTAATTTTCTAATATTAGGTAGGCTTTATAACGTTTAGACCGCTTATTTTTACTTAGATATAAACAAACCCATTTTTGTAGCTGTCACTCTCTTATTTTGACGTTTATGTAGTCTATAATTATTTTTTTTTTAATTTTCAAAATTGTTTATAAATTCCATTTTTAAACGAATTTTAAAAAATACTCGTAGGCTACCATATTTATCAACACCGTAATTAGGCCTGTCAGAAAGTATTTTTTTTTTAATTTGCTAATATTAGGTAGGCTTTTTATAGTTTAGGCTTATTTTTACTTAAATATAAACAGACCAATTTGTGTAGCCGTCACTTTTATCTTGACGTTTATGCGCCCTCTATAATTATTTTTTTTTTTTTTTAATTTTCAAAATTATTTATAAACTATTTTTAAACGACTTAAAAAATACTTGTAAGCTACCATGTATCAACACCATAATTAAGCTTGTTAGAAAGAATCTTGTTTTAAAATTTCCAAAAATTACATAAGCAAGCCAATTATTGTATCTGTCATTCTCATCTTGACGTTTATATGACCTCTATAATTATTTTTTTTATATATATTTTCAAATATTTATATTTTTAAAAGAATAAAAAAATATCCGAAGGCTTCCATGTTTATCAACACCATATTCAAACCAGTTAGAAATCGTTTTTTTTTTTTTTTTTTTTTAATTTGCTAATATTAGGTAGGCTTTATATCGTTTAGGCGGTTTTTAATTTAGATATAAACAAACAGATTATGTCACTCTTATCTTGACGTTTATGTACCCTCTAAAACTTTTTTTTTCTTAAATTTAAACAAAATTATAAATTCAATTTTTAAACGAATTAAAAAATACTCGTATGCTATCATGTTTATCAACACCATAATTAAGCCGGTTAGAAAGTACATTGTTTTTTTAATTTGCTAGGAATAGGTAGTTTATATCGTTTTAAGGCTGCTTTTTTATAAATACTTGGATAGCCCATTATTGTTAGGTGTCACTTGTTTCTTGACTTTTATGTGCCCTTTATAATTATTTCAAATTTTCAAAATTATTTAAAAATTGAATTTTTAAGCGAACTATAAAAAATACTCGTAGGCTACCATGTTTATCAGCACCATAATTAAGCCTGTTAAAAAGTATATAGTTATTTCAATTTGTTAATATTACGTAGGCTTTATATCGTTTAAGCTGCATATTTTATTTAGTTATAAAGAAAGCTATTATTGTAGCTATCACTCTTATCTGGACGTTTATTTGCCATCAATTATCTTTTTTTTTTTTTTTTTTTTTAATTTTCAAAATTAATTAAAATTTCTATTTTTAAACGAGTTAAAAAATACTCGTAGGCTACCATGTTTATCAACACGACAATTAGGCCTGTTAGAAAGAATCTTGTTTTTTTAATGTGCTAATATTAGGTATTCTTTATAACGTTTAGGCTGTATTTTTATTTAGATAGAAACAAACCCATTTTTGTAGTTGTCACTCTTATCTTGACGTTTATGTAATCTATAATTATTTTTTTTAAATATTCAAAATTATTTATAAATTCATTTTTACATGAATTTAAAAATACTCCTATGCTACCATGTTTATCGACACCATTATTAAGCCTGATATAAAGTATCTTGTTTTTTTAATGTGCTAATATTAGATGTTTTATATCATTAGGCTGCTTATTTTTATTTAGGTATAAACAAACAAATTATTGTAACAGTCACTCTTATATTGACGCTTATTTGCCTTCTAAATTATTTTTTATAAAATTTTCAAAATTTATAAATTCCTTTTTTAAACGAATTTAAAAAATTATATCCTAGCCTACCGACAGGAATCGGAAATGCGAATTATGAATCCCGCCTGTTTAGAAAGTATCTTTACTTTAATTTGCTAATATTACGTAGGCTTTATATCGTTTAAGCTGCTTATTTTTATTTAAATAAAAATAAACCCATAATTGCACCTATTACTCTTATCTTGATGTTTACTTTCCCTCTATAATTATTTATTTTTTAAATTTTCAAAATTATTTAAAAATTTTATTTTTTAACGAATTAAAAAATACTTGTAGGCTTCCACGTTTATCAACACCATATTTAAGTCTGTTTTTTGAATTTCTAGATATTATGCAGGTTTTATGTCGTTTAGGCTACTTATTTTTATTTACATATAAACAAACCCATTATTGTAGTTTGCTTGTGTGCCCTTTATAATTAGTTTTTTTTTAAATTTTCAAAACATTATTTATTAATTTATTCTTAAACGAATTAAAAATACTCGTAGGCTACAATATTTATCAACACCATAATGAAACTTTTTAGAAAGTATCTGGTTTTAAAATTTCCCAAAATTAGGTAGGCCTTATATCGTTTAGACTCTTATTTTTTATTTAGATATATAAACAAACCCATTATTGCAGCTGTCACTCCATCTTGACGTTTATTTGCCCTCTAAAATTAATATTTTATATTTTCATCATTATTTATACAATTCTATTTTTAAAACGACGATTAAAAAATTACTGTGATAGGCTTTCCCCAATATTTATCAACACCCTATTATTATTAGTACTTGTTTAGAAAGCTATTTCTTTTGTTTATTTGCATGGTTGTCAATATTAGTGTTTAGGCTGTTAATTATTTGTTCTTTGTTTATTAGTTACCTCGTATTTGCATAAGCTTCTTTTTATGTGAACCTTAATTTTTTATTAGGTTAAAGAGCGAATTTAATACATCACTCAAGAAAATACCTCCTCACACAAGTATCTTAAGTATATGTTGATTTTTGTTTATAAGACCTTACTCGATCTGGTTTAGAAATTTTATAATAAATTAATATGATTTTGAAATCTAATTTTCATTGACTAGTTTGGAGGACTTGACATCACACTCACAACTTTTAACTTATTGTTATAATAGTTATGTAACTAATAAAATAATTGTGGATTTAATATGGTTTCTATACAAATCACATCCTGATAATTATAAATGCACGACAAACCATCAATTAAAACTCATTGAGTTAGATAAGGAATAAGTCCCTAGACGTTAATATTTTTAAAAACTTTCACATAATAATTAAAGGCAGAGTATAGGACTTTATAATCGTATTAGTTGCACTCGTCCTATTCTCTAACATGTCTTAATTATGGGTGTTTGTATATATATTACTAGAATTAGATAAGCCACTACAAGCGTAGAATCTAAAGTAATAATGTGTCTTTATTTATATCAAGGCGGTTTGTTTAAAATAGGAATGTGAGTAAGATATATAATTTGATCGAGAGAACGTAATGAAAAAGATTCTTAGTGGTTAGCAGAGGGAGAGAAATAATATCGTCAAGATGAAAGAGCACAGTTAAGAGCACCGGTTGTTTATGTATTATCAGGGGAGACTATTTGAAAGTAGAGAGTTCGTTGTACTGTAGTCAAGCAAACTGAACAAGAGGAGATAGTCACAAGTTGAAGTGTGTTCGATGAATGTCAGAGTAAGGAAATGGAGAAAAACGAGGTAGGGTATGAAAGACTAGTGTTGATTTAAACAACGATAGACATTCGCTACTTTAGCACTAAAGATTATTTAGTTATAAGTGTTACGTATAAATTTTGTAAGTCATACAACCATCTGGGAATCATTTTTTAAGTTAGGAATGTCACAGATTTCTATGAGCTATGAGCTATTTGCGATTGATTAGGAAATATTGGATGTGCGATCAGACGTACAGTATTGATTATGTGACGAAAGACTTCATTCTTGAAGAATAGTTTGAACGCTCAAAGAATGGGAGAGGGTTTTTTTGTGGTGTGTATATGTGAGAATCTTCTACATCTCGATCATATTCAAGTTTCAGTGGTATGAGTGTCACATTTGGGGCTCCATTGCAGGAATAGTCCTAGCGGAAAACAATCTTTTGAATGTGCAGGTTACTCCCGATGAAGGAGGTGGGGCCCGGAAAGAGACTAAACCATCCGTTAAATACTAAGAGTTATTAATTTGGTATATTGGGAGAATTAAAACCCATGGTGTGGAGAAGGCGATTAACAAGTATTTTTTAAAATTCGTTTACAGTGAAGTAGAAGTATTGATAAAATATATAACTTCTCACGATTTATATGATGAAATAATTAAAATTGTAAATTGAATATGTCGGTAGGAGGAAAGGAGTATGATATCTATATACGCTGATTACTGAGTCGGAAGGTTGTTGTGCATTATCAACAATTACGGATGTGGATTAAGAGTGATTCTGCAAAGACTTTGTATGTGTGTGGATTATAATAGGACCGCGGTAAGGTTAATAAAGATGTTGTATATACTGAACACATAATCGAAAAAAAAATGTAATAAAACTGTCATGGGGTTAAGTTTGTAAAGTGAGGTTGAAGGTATCGGATTATAATGAAACCTAGTGCAATCCGCGAGAAGACATTGCATAAGGTGATATAACGTGGGTGGAAGTAAATGTAATATGAGGCTATTGTGAACGAGAAAGATATGTGCGACGCTCTAGTATTCGAGTATGGGAAAAAATAGTGTAGTATTTATGATGGCTTAGTATCGATGGTCAGAAGGAACTGAGGGATTTATTAGGAGTCATTTAAATAATACACATCATTGTACAAAAAGCCAAGCTAGACGCGTTTAGGAGTATACTTCTATTAAGGTTTTGTAAATTGTATGCACTTAAAATAGAATCGTAATTTGTATATTCTTAATTGATGCGTTATCGAGCATTGAGAATAAGAGAACAATGATGATAAAGTCCTGTTACACAACCTCAATAATGTTAAAATCAGAGTAAGCGCAGTGGCCAAATCTTCTTTTACTATACGTAAAATCCTTAAGAATTTTGTTTTTATTAACTTTAGCTAATACTATAGAATAAATATTTTTAGCTTTAGCTCTATTCAATACAAACTCTAAAGCTAACACAAGTTAAATTAATTATAATTAGCTTTAGGTCAATCCTATACCAGCGCTGATTAATAGGAGTTTCGCCCTTTAGCCAGTTTAATTTAACATATGATTCTTCAAATGAGGTAAGGTCGAGTATATATATCTCTAAACTATGGTAAAAGCAGAAGAAGCCTCTAGTATGCAGGAAATTCAAAAAATGTTTAATAATATTTAAATCGATGGTTTGTCCTTGAGAACATGAAAGTGATACTGATACTGACAATAATATTAAACAAATTACAAACATTATGTTTTTTAGAAGAGAGACAGAATTATACTGTCATTCTTAATTTGGAGAATGGCTTGAAAGCTGGTATATTCACCTACTATAAATAAAAAGTATAGTTTTCAATTAGATTACATAAGACTGTAGACGAAGGTATGAATAATACCATTGAGGTCACGCCCATGGGGCAACTACAAAAGAGGGGTTCTAGTGTTCCGCTCCAACCTTATGAATATACTGACGATAAGTAACGACAGATAACATACGTGTAATATACCATTATTCAGCCTATAAGGCTGACTCTACCCTATACATCGTAAGTAAGGGTGATTCAAATTAACCGTACACACCCTCATGAGGGGGAATGGCGAACACTCTTAAAAAAACAAGTAATTAAATAATCATCAGGAATATGAACATGGAGCCGACTGAAACTCGAAATCAGACTCGTCATGAATTATAAAAAGACCATTGAGCACATGCCATCTACAAGTAATTTATGGGTTATTATAATTTAGCTTCTGTAACACACTCCGTCCATTAGGGTGAGCTCATAGAAATAGACAAATTTAAATATAAACTCCTGTATATGAATTGACTATAGGACGAAACGAAAAAATATGGTAATTAAAAAAAAAAGGGACTATATTGTTATGTACAAAAATTTTATAGTAATTAGGTGATTCACGACTACACTAAATAAAATAAAGCGTATCATATAAAATAAAATTAAAAAAATAATTAAAATAAATATAAACAAGCTTTAATAAACGAATATAAAAGACCAAACATTTAATTATATAAAAAATTTGATAATATAAAAATTTTCAAATATAAAATTATAAAAATAAATACACAAATTTCAAATTAATAATTAAAAATGTAAAGCACGTATTTTTTTAATTCATTTTTCACGTTTATAGTAACTTAAAAGCAAAAATTTTACGTTTTTTAATACTAACGTCAGATATACTATGCTCTTCTATCAGTATGCTCTCCTGACGTCTTAAAACACCCAAATGTTTCCTTTCAAATATTGTATCGGAGAACAACCCACGTTGTTCTTGTATAAAATTATTGGTTAGGTATTGTTTGAGTTTTTGGATAGGACGGTCACATTATTTATGATGTATGATAGGTACCATGAGGAGAAACTTGAGGAAGTGACATCTCCTGTCACTCGGAGGTGATTATTATTTGTTTTTATTGAGTGGTCTTTTGTTTTTATATATATAACTAAATATTTTATTTAATTAACGTTTTGATTGAGACAAAGTTTTGTGAGTTTTTCGGTTGTTGTTTAGAGCTGATAAGTTATTTTGTTCTTTGTGCTATTACGTGTGTGTTGGTGGATATGCCTGATGTGACTCTTTCTGTGATTTGTATAATGTCTCTTTTCTGCTCTTGGTATATGTACTCATCATCACACTCTGTTAGGAAGGGTGTGGGTGTCGTATGTATGGAGTTGCCTTTTGGCTACCCTGCCCCTCGTTCTGTCTCTCTCGTTGGGGTGTGTTTGTGGTGGTGCTCACCCAACCCCTCACACACACACTCTTATCGTTTTTTTATAAATCAAAAACGCCTCACCGCAGCCTCCTGAAGCCTCACGACCCTGCACCAACCATATGAATACTAAAATATCAATTTGCTGTTACCTCATATTTTTCTTAGATACAACGTACTAATTATGCAATAAGTCATAGAATCAGTATACACTATTGATTTTTGTTTTAAATCATTATTTTAATTTTTTTTTTTTTTAAATTCAGTTTAAAACTATTGAAATTTTTTAAAGTCTTTTAATACTATTATTGTATTTAGTATTGTATTATTATAAGGAGAGAATAGAGATGTTAAAATTTACATATCTTTAGCACAATTTCATACTGATTCTGCTGGTATACAATAAATTCCTAAATTAAAAACACAAATCAGAATCCCAATTTCCCTAACCTCAAATAGGCTGGTATATTATTTATTTATTAAATCATTAATACAATAATTTTATAAATACTAAACTGTATAATAAAAGTTCCGGGAAGCAAGTATGTTCAACCTCGTACGCCGCAAATTAAAAAAAGAAAACTGCGGCAGTAGCCTCGGGGCCAGGATTGACGTGAAATCAATATGATTACTGTCACATTCTAATGTAATGGCTAAAGTATTCGAGTGTATATTGTACAGTAAACACTAGAGGAAGCCTTACGGTAATACTTATGTTTTTTTCATCTTTATTATAATAATACATATATATATATTTCGAATAATATATATCACAAAAAATAAGTTATAGAGGTCATTAACGTCCAAATGAGCAACTCACTACGTATTACCAATAATTCGGCGCACTTAGCTTACTTTTAATTTTTTCTAATGGACAATTTCATTAATAACAGAGAGATGTTCTTTTCTCTACACTAATCACATAAGTCTATAATAATTTATTTACAATACCAAGAGTTTTAATGTAGCTGAATTAATAATTATATTTTATTACTTTGTAAAAGTCTTTTATGAATCATTTAATAAGATCTAATTTATAAACTAAAAATACGCTGTTATATACAATAATGTTTTTTCAGAAATATTCAGAAAAAAATACATATATGAGCTTACAGCTGAAGGAGGCGCATATAGCGAATATAAACATCTAGGAGTATATGAAGTGACGATGGAGCTACACAGCGAACAAAAACACTCTGGGTATACATGTTTAATATTTACATATAAAAATAAGGGCCCCTAATAAACTACTCGATCAGAAGTTATCACAATCAATCAAGTATAACTAATAAGCAACAAGAATTAAAGACAATAATAAATTTAACACTAACAGTCCTAGCACAGCCACTCAATTTACGACGAGTGTTGATCATAACAATGAATGAATTGGCTAGCACTACGAGCGAAGTATTCTGATTATCAAGGAATTATCGTTCAATTTAAACAATGCGAGGATATGTCTACATATTGAAGTTTAGTCTTTTATTTTTGTTTTAATCATAAAACATAATAAATTTAATTATAGACTTACTAATCAATAATCATCTATCATATTATTAAGAGAGTGACAGTACATAAATAGTGGTTGTTTATATAAAGAAACTTAAGCGGTTCCTATAACTGTTAAAAGCTTCCTACCTAAATAATTAGATAAATTTAAAACTTATATATATATCAATTAACACATATGATAAAATACCTTTTTTCTAATCATGGCTCTAATTGAGAGATCTGTTGTATGTTTTGATAAAACTATTTTTGTGCTCTATACAAAAAAGCTTTATAATTTTATTTTTTTAATAATTCTTGAGTTCGCTTTTTCTAAAACCAAAATGAGTTATATTTATTACTAATAATAATAATACTAATATATCATATTTTTATTTTAACATAAATAAAAGTAAAATTCTGATGTGCAATATAATATCAGCGCTCATATGCTTAAAAATTTCGAAACCTATATTTTATATTATTATTTTGCCTAACATGCTTAATAAACAAAATTATCATAATATAATCTCTATTATTTGTCACGCCACTTAAAACACGCTAAATAATAAAACAAGCGTTTAAGAGTAATATTAACAAAATTTAAAAAATCAAACTTATAAATCTATAACCATCCTAAACGCCACGCATTTACCTTATATCGGTATGTTCTCGACCATGAATACTCCTTATGCGTAGCTGACTTCTATATCAAGATCTCATACGTTGATTTTTATAGCGCTTAATACTAATACAGGAACTTAAAAGCACTGAGATCATTATATCATAAGAAAATTTGATTATATACTCACCATGTTTTAAATGTTAGAACGATACGTATAACAATAAACTAATACTCTAAGAACACGCAGAGAGCAGCTACGTAACTAAATAAAAAAGGCGATCACTTTTGTTCTTAAAACTCACTTAAATAAAGAGTATAGCACAACGATCGCTAAAGCAGAAGTTAAAACAAGAATGTTCCACACTTTAATAACAATATAGCACAAATTATGAGAAAAGACATTACACATAAGATCCACTATTTATCATAACACGCGATGACTCTCATATTATTTGGTAATAGCACTTATAAATCACACTCATGGATGCTACATAAACGAGGGAGACATGATGTTGAAAACTGTATTATAGATTTAGTCCAATATTTTGTTAATATATATTTAATTTAACTTCTCTATGATAATTCAACAAACATTAAATATTCACAAAGGAAATATGTATTTATAAAGTAGAGCCTGAGAGGTTATAAGACATTAAGCCTCATTACGCTATATCGGAGATACAGGGAGCGTATATGCTCATCTAAGATAAGATACTTCGCACTCTTGTCTATTGTAGAGATAGTTACATACAGAAATTTAAATACCTGGGCGCTTAGATAAACGAGTATATGTAATAACACCCATCTTACACTCTGTATATCGATTATATGCGTAAACCACATGTTTGATATTATTGTCACATCATTCTAGATTACACCGTGAGCTTATAAAATTAATGTTATCACTCACGAGTTATAGTCAGAATCTCAAAGAAACTGTTAGCTACAGTCTTGAACTCTCGTTTTTTATACGAGAGATATTTTGTTAGTACTCAAACAGCTGTTGGAGGAATAAATGTTTCAGTATGAACGAGAGAGTTAATAACCTATTACTCATGTACTGCGTCAACTGTATTAGAATGAGACAGCATACGTGTGAGGTGAGTTATCCAATAAGTTTGTCTGTACATCAATACTATTGTATAAAATAAATTAAAAATCTAGATATGCGGTGAAAACAACGATCTATTACTTAGGTCTTATAACCATTTCAAAACTTATCACCGTTGATGGATTGATTTGATGGACTGATCTATAAAATCGGTTTCTTTAATAAGTGTTTCTACTAATTCTAAAGACGGCCGTCATTTATTTACTTAATTTTAGGAATTTTTAGAACAAGAATACTTTCCAACAAGGCTTAACTATGGTGTTAATAAAATAAACTAATGGTAGCTGCACTGGGTATTTTTTTAATTCGTTATAAAATAAATATAAAATTAATTTTTTGAAAATATAAAAAAAAATTATAAGAGGCATTATAAACGCAAGATAGAAGTGACAGCCTGACAATAATGGGTGTTGTTATGTAAATAAAAATAAGTAGCTACAAACTATATAAAGCCTACCTAACATGTTATTTAGGAAATTTAAAAAAAAAAAAAACATTCTTTCTAACAAGGTTAATTATGGTGTTAATAAACAATGGTAGCACTACGAAGTATTTTGTAAATCTTTTAAAAAAAAGAATTATAATAATAATTGTGAAAATTTTTAAAAAATAAATAATTATAAGAGGCAAGTTAACGTCAAAATAAAAGTAGCTACATTAATGGTTTTATTTATGAATAAAAATTAGCAGCCTTAATCGATGGTACAATCTTACCTAATTATTTGCAAATTAAAGTAAGAATACTTCTAAGCAGGCCTGAAAATTATGGTAGTTGATAACATGGTAGCGTAACGAGTAATATTTTTAAAGATTCCGTTTATAAAATGGAATTTATAAAATTTTGAAAATTTCAAAGAAAAATAATTGATTGCAAATAAACGTCCAAGATAGAATGGAGTCTACAATAATGGTGATTAGTATTATACTTAATAAAGAATAGCCCTAAACTAGTTACAATAATCCTACTCTAAGGATTAGGACAAATTAAAAACACAAGACTACTTTCTAACAGGTCTTAATTATGGGTTGATAAGCATGGTAGCTTATTATTATAGTGTTTTAAATTAAACGCAAGATAGTGATTAACAAGAATAATATGGTTTGTTTATATCTAAATTAATAATCAACAGCAGCCTAATGATATAAAACATATCTAATATTAGCAAATTAAAAAACGAAAACAAAATAATTTCTATCAGGTTAACGGTAATTTGGTGTCGATAAACACTGGTGGCTCAGTATACGAGGTAGTTATTTTTTTAATATCAACGTTTAAAAAGTAGAAATGTTAAATAATTTTGAGAAATTAAAAAAAAAATAATTATAGAGCGCCACATAAACGTCAAATATAAGAGGTGGAAGGCTGAGGGCAGGAGCGAAGTGGTAAGATGGGAGGTAGGTGAGTGAGGATAGTAGTGTTGGGATGTGACTATGTGAGGTAATGGGCTAAATAGGTAAAATAAGCAGCCTAATGATATAAAACTACCTGATATTAGCAAATTAAAAAAGAAAGATACTTTCTATCAAGGTCTTAATTTATGGTGGTCGAATAACAAGGATGGGTATGGGGACGTATTATGAGAGTGATTGATTAGTCGTAATATCGAGTTTAGGAAGAGATGGATAGATGTGTGTAGAGATTGAGATGTGTTAGATGTTGAGATGTGAAAATTGGTTGGAAAGATAAGATAGGTGTTTTTATAGAGACTACAGATAAGATGTCGGAAGAGGGTAAAAGTGGGTAAGGAGTGAAGCATTAGGGAAGGAAAAGTGAGAGTGGTGGGTGTATGTTGTAAGAGAGTGGCTGGATAATAAAAATGGGAAAGAAGCATGAGGCGCTAAGCGTTTTATAAAGCCTACGCCGGGTAAGAAGATAGGTTAGCCAAGGTACAAGAAGAAGAAAAGGGATGATGGTAGAACATATGGAATGAAATTGTGAACCGTTATGCTCCTAGGAAGATAAAGCGGATAGGTAGGGGCGTGTGCAGGAAGTATCTTTTTAATTCGTTTTTTAAACGAAATTTATAATTTTTGAAAATTAAGAAATAAAAAAAATAAACGTCAACTTACGGCACGAGATACAATAATACAACTTATTTTGTTTATATGTTAAATAAAAATACAGACTAAACGATATAAAGCTTACTAGATTGAAAATTAGTAGCCTACGAGTAAATTTTTATAATTCGCTTAAAAATTGAAATTATAAATAATTTTTTAAAGTTTTTAAATTAATTATAGAGGGCACACAGATAAAAGTCAAGAAATAAGTGACAGCTAAAATAATAGGTTTTTGTTTATATCTAAATAAAAAGGAGCTAAAAACTATATAAAATCTACCTAATATTAGGAGAATTAAAAAACAGATACTTTCTATCGGCTTAATAATGGGGTTGATTAACGTTTGGCTAGCGCTACAAGTTTGTTTAAATTCGTTTAAAATAAATTTAATGATAGTTTGAATTTTATTTGATTTTAATACACTTTTGGTCCATAAACTTCAAAGAATCATGATTCAATGTTAAAATTAGGTTTTCGATTCCTTAAAAACTAATTTAAGCAGGCCTAGACGATAGAAGCCTACTAATGTTTAGCATTAAAAAACAAGAATACTTTCTAACAGGCTTAATTATGGTTTTAAGAAACATGGTAGCCTAGGAGTCTATTTTTAATTCGTATTGACAAGAATTTAATTTTGAAATTTGGTTAGAATCCCTTATGGTTGACCACACAGCAACGTCAAGATATAAGTGATGACAAAACAAAAATCTGTTTGTTTTATATCAAAAGAATTTGAAAAACCTACTGTATTCTTTTTTTTTGTGGGGGGAAGTATTTGAAAGCAAATTGAAAACAAGATGGATTCTGATATTGAATAAACTGCTGTTGATAAAGAATGGTTTGTATTAAGTATTCAGTAAGTTTTTAAAAAATATAATATTTTTAAATCGAATATTTGAGAAAGTTTAAAAATCGATTCGGGTATTAGGGCAAATTAACGTAAAGGTAAGAGTGACAGCTGACAATAATGGGTTGGTTTATATCTATATAAAAATATGCAACCTAAACGATATAAAGTCTACCTATATTAGCAAATTAAAACAAGATACTTTCTACGTGCCTTAATTAGTTGTTGATAAACAATGGTAGCCTACGAAGTGTTTTTTTTAATTCATTTTAAACGAATTTTATTACCATTTTTTATAATTTCAAGACCCTTGATGATCTGATCAATGATGGGGTCTTAGCTAAAGTTTTGTTGGTTTTTTGTTTGTCTTTATATGCTTATCTTTATGTGTTTTTGTTTTGGTTGTTCGTTTTTTTTTTGTTTTTGTTTTTGTTCTGATAAATGATAGTCTAGTATTGGAATAGGACTACGAACAGATTATTTTTTGGTTTTGTTTTTGTTTTTGTTTCTATATTTGATTTACATATATATTTGTTTTTTAGTTTTTCAGTTTTCCTTATTTTTTGTTTTTGTTATTTTTTTTTTTTTTTTTTAGTATTATTTTCTTTTGTTCTATTTTTGGTTTTCCCTTTTCCTTTTTTTTGTTGCGTGTTGTTTTGTCAGTGTCTTGTTGTTGTTGTTTTCGTCTCAGTCTGTTTTTTTTTGTACATTCTTGCCACAATCTTGTTTGGCACAGAATGTCCCATATCTTCCTGTTTATTCCGAGAGAGGTGAAAAATTCTTTCATTTTATTGAATTGGTCAGTGACCTGATCTTTACTGTACCTCAATTCCAATTTTTTCTATTTAATCGACTCCTTCCCCTCTCTCTTCATAAAGATTTATTTTTTTTATCTCTTTAGTTTGTAATTTCCAATCCGAGGATGGTAAGAGGGGGAAGGGTGGTGGTTGAATTGGAGGTTTGGGGGGTTTTGTTGAGGTAAGTTGTGAGAGTGCTTGAGGTGTGTGTGGAAGGAAGTGGAGAGATGGGTTTAACGTTTGGTACAGGCGGTTTTAATTGAGACTACAAATCTCGACATTTTGTGCGTTTTGTGTTGTGTGTAAATGAGTCTTTAAAGTGTATGTTGGTGGATGATGATGTTTTGTGTTTTTTGTGTGTGTTATATGTTGGTTTAAGTGTTCAGTTTTTATTGTGTTGTTTGTGGTGGAATTGAGTATATTTGTGTAGGATTAAGGTATGTGTGAGATAATTTTGGTGGAGGGAATGTTCGTTTATAAATTAGTGTTGTTGTGAGATTTTCATATTTTTTAGTAATTGTAAATTATGGTGGGGACGAGGTGGTACAGGAATAGTAACGTGTGGGGAAAGTCTGGAGTTATCTCCATTTTCCGTTTCTGCAATAATATGGAGCGGCCTATAGTTTCCAAAGGTTTTTTATC
>JABUQX010026379.1:0-31453 GCA_015478945.1 Trachelipus rathkii
TATACTCAGGCGAAAGTTTTTTGTTAATATTTGCCATTAAAATGAAAGAAGTTACTGTTGTAATGAGAGATGGCCTTTCTCCGTATCAATATTAAAACAATCTCATTAAATCTCCAATACAACATAAACTTCTTTCATTTAATGGCAAATTACAAACAAACTTTCGGCTGAGTATGGGATCCCACTGTCTGCCCATTACTCAGTAACATATATAATGGCAAAACTAACAGAATTTTACATATTCTTACCCCACCCTTATTACAAACATACGGATGGATACTCAGAATATGTAGATGACATTTTTGTTCCCTCCCTCACAACACAACCCTAATGATGTCCTAAACTATATAAACTCTATTCATCCTTCAGTTCAGTATAAGATAGAAATGCCTTCCAACAACTCTACCCTCCCTTTCCTCGATACCTTAATCACAAGGAATAACAATCACTTGCAATTTACTATATATACAGAAAACCAACATTCGACCAAACTATATACTTTGGCTATCTAATCATTCCCCAAACACAAATTAGCTGTTCTGTCATCTCTATTTCTCTGTGCTTTTCGTATAAATGCTCTCCCCCTCTTCTAGCACAAGAAACTAATACATCCACAACCACATTACTTTCAAATCACTTTACGATCCTGAGTTTTTCATTCAGGCAAGCATGTATACAACCAAAAAAAGAGGGGGGTTTTAAAACTTTTAAGCACCCTTTTTCCCCGAAAATTAGCAACACCTCCTTTTTACCCATTCCTCAATTACCATATATTGTCTTAAAACAACAATATTACCAAAAAAAATTACCCTCATCCATCAAATAACATCACCTTCAAAAAACATTCTCAAAACCCCAAAACGAAAAAGAAAATCTCTCCCAAAGCTGTATATATCACATCCCCTGCAAAACTTGCAATAAAACATATATAGGTGGAACCATAGATTTGCAAAGAATAAAAAATCAACATACAGATGACCTGCACAAGGACAGCATTAAATTTCAGCTTTAACAAGTTCCAACTCACCGCGTAACACCAGGTCCGGGGATGATTTCCAAACTGCTCTGGCAGAGATTGATCACCAAGTCATCAATCACCTCACCCAGATCACCATACGCACTCTAATCACTGCGACACCTTTCTGCACTTATACATAGTAACAACCTACACATAAGGTCCATCCCGTGCAGTCTAAGATGATTTATATACAGATAATGAATATCTGAAAAACTCAAAATATTTTCAACAACACCGATGAAGAAGAATGGCAGCACCACACTGAAACACACTTCGAACTGATGAAAGATCAAGAAAGAAATCCAGTGCCCTTATAGCCTAAGAAGGTCCGCACCCCACGCCTGTACGGGACGAAAAATCTTAAGCTTTTCCTTTTTTAAAATTATCTTGCATCAACAAAGAAAAGGTGTCTTTAACAATGTTTTTCATTTGTGTACACATTTAGTAATAAAAATGAAGTGACAGTAAAGCACAACACTAAAAAAGAATCCAAGGGCCTCTCTCTAAAGTATATATTAAATATATATATATATTATATATATATATATATATATATATTATTTTATATATATATATATATATTATATATATAATTCAATTAAAATAAATAATTTTTGAAAAAGAGATTTCGGAAAATATTTATCTTTTTTGAAGAATTTACTTTTAAATAAATAATTAAATACATTAATATTTTAACAATAATTAATTTTCTTTTCCGAATTCGTTTGATATTATAAAATTTCGAATATTTTATGTTAAAAACTCGGAAAATTATAATTGGGCCTCAATTTTAATTTGAAATCATTACTGACTTACAAAAAAAAATTGATTTATGTTTAGTTATGTTTATATATTTTGCATCGATTTATAACAAAGGGGTAATGGAATTAAAATATATATATTTTTTGTTGATTTAACCCTCTATTATTGTGTGAATTTACAGTTAACCCCGGTTGAAAACCCGGTTTTTCCTGATTTTGGCGGGGCCGGGGCCGGGGCTAAAAATGGCCGGGTTGGCCGGGGCGGGGCCCCGTCGTTTAGGTCAGATTTACCGATATGAGCCAATGGTGGCTGTATTAGTAGAGGAGAGAGAAGGGCTGTGGTGAACCATTAGGTCAGGACTGTGTTCAAGAATTGGTTGGGACGATCCGGAATGTGTGTAGCGTTCTTTAATTAGTTGCTCCAGATCGTGAGGAACACTGAAATTGATTCGGCTTCTCCACACCTAACATCAGTATGAGCAGGAACCCATTCAAGTGTCTGCTGTACATTGAATCCCCTAATAAAGGACCTCAGTATTTGGATGAAAGATATACAGTTTTCGTGAGAAAGGTAACTAAGTAATCAAAAAGGCATGACAAAATTCTGTTCTGTATAGGAGAACCAGTAAACAGAAGCACCAAGATTATTGTGATTAGAAGGAAGAAAGATTTTAAGCCACAGGAACCATCGAAGTTAGGATATATTCGAGACTCTCGAAGACGTGTTATAGGAGATGGTTTATGTTTACATAGGGCACATACTCCACCACCATTCAGACGGAAATTATAAAATAAGTTATAGTGGATATATTTAAACGAGTTAAGAGGATGAATTCCTTAGGCATCTGTGTCTCAGACAAGAGCAAAAAATTAGGGTTAGAGTTTGAGAAGTGGTATTCCACGGATTGCAGAGTTAGAGTGCAAAGCCATTGATGTTGGTTAAAGTCAATAAAAAGCCCGCGCCTGTGCAAATCTACTATCATCCACGCACAACAATCATGGAAAAAAAAAAAAAACAGACAAGAAACAAACAGACAAAAAAACCAAAGGAGAAGTGTAGGAAAAAATATTTGTCGCTAAAAAACCTGGAATTTTAACACAAAAACCCTATATTTATAGAAAACATCTAAAATAAGAATAATCCAGAAAGTTTAAAAATACTCGCGCACTCACACACACTCACGAAATTGCGTACAAAAAAAGAAAAAAAAAATTACTATTGATCTACAAAAAAGTAGATATATCTGTATAAATTATAATAATTCGGGGGGGGCTTCCAAATAGTAAATGTTATGTTAAAACCCAAGTTGGAAAAAACGCAAAAATCTAAGTTAAAAAAGAAGTAGAAAAAAAAACAAAAAAAAAAACACTGGGTACTAGCTATATATATCTAGAACTGATATTATTGATTCTAAAAATTGTTCTCAATAATTTTTTCACCCAAAAAAGTAAGAAGTATCGATCGGCCATATTTACCAATACCGATACCAAAAAAATGGCCGATACTTTACCGATACCGATACTATCGGTACATCCCTAATATATATATATATAGTATATATATATATATATATATATATATATTATATATATATATATATATATATACATTATATATATTATATATATATAGATCGACAAATCCCTTCATAGCATTTATTTCTTCTTTTTTTTTTTTTTTTTTTTTTCAGAACTAATTTTTATTTAAATTAAGTAATTATTACAGCTGATTTGAATATTCATTTTTTAAATGTGTGAAAAATGAGATAAATGATGTGTGTGTATGAATGTTTTTGTATTCTAAATATAATTATTCTGGACTTAATAAATAAAACACAATAATTTTTTTAATATGGATATCTCCTAAGTCTACACATCCAAATGCTTACTCAACTAATTTAAAAATTAAAACCAGTTTTCCCAAAACTAGGTAAATATATTTTATTATTATTATTATTATTATTATTATTATTATTATTATTATTATTATTATTATACAATCCTGGTTTTTTATGCTAATCCATAACACAATTCTTGCTTTGCCAATTCATGTTTTTGTTTTGTTATATGTTGCCCGATTTATTCCGAGTCCTTTACATGCCACAACTATTATCCTTGTCAAAAGCAGAGTAGTGTTTCTTGGTGAAGAAACCACGTCCTCTGAAGGCCCAACACACCGTTCCACAGTCATTTCTAGGGAAAGTTTCCACAGTTCGTAATTTCTGTAAGTTTTGCATTTCCCCTTTTGTTTTTAAGTATATAATATTATATATATTTATTAGTAATATATATACTATATATATATATATATATATATTATATATATATATTATCCATATATATATATATATATAATCAGAGAGAGAGAGAGGCGCGCCTATAATTTTTTTTGAGTGCGCCTGCGCCTGCGCCTATGCCGCCGGACCTAGTGCGCCTAGCGCCTATATTTTGAACAATCAGCGCCTATTGTTTCTTTTTGCGCCTGCGACTTTTCGCGGGCCGGTGGCTGTTTGCTTAAATTATTTCTGCAAAGTAAACTTAGTGCGATAATAAAAGCAGGCTTTTATAAGGAAGAAGAAAAACACCATATTTATAATTTTAATTTAAAAACACCGTAACTATAATCTACACATACCTCTCCTCCCTTCCATGTCCTTGTGGTTCCACTGTTTTTCCCCAGGAGGTCAGCACGAGCGCTGAAGAAGTTGAAAATTTCAGAGCCATAGTTTGACCAATTTATTTGTTAGTTAGAAACTACGAACTAGTTATAGTAATTATATATATACCGCTTCATTATATACATCTCTTATATTAATTTGTCGTTATAGCTAAAGAGAAAAACAGAAGCATTTAAATCTATTTCAAATATTGTATAAATAGTAAGTAGGTTGAAGGGCAAACGCGCCACCTGTTGATAAGCCCTGAATTATTGTAGTATATAGTAGAATGTATCGTATTAGTAGAGAGAGTCTGACGCTGGTTTTCGTGTGAGAGAGTCGTGTACAAAGACTGCTGTTACGCAGAAGTATTTATTGTGTTTTTTTAGCAAACTAAGAGTTGATCTAGTGATTTAAGATAACTCGTGTGATATTATTTAGAAGTAAAATAATTCCTTTATTATGAAAGTCGAAGCCATTCCCTATTATTATTCTATGTTGAATTCTATGCTTAAAACAGCTACTATTCATTGTGTCGTCTTGACCACGTGACACCCATCCTACTTCGTCATATACCCATTCTACTGTTGACAGAAACCACCAGTAACGCCTACTTCCGATATCACATTTGCCATATGATCAATTTCTACAAGAAGATCTACTCCCATTGTTATATTCTACAAGATTAAATGTCCTTATGCCAAAGACTATTTAGTGCAGCCACATCACCATATCTACGTTCAAGCAATTATTCTATGTAATCAAGCTCTGATTTATTCTCTCTCTTCTCTCACATTGCTATTCCAACAGTATTCCAGCGAACCACGCCTCTCCTCAACGATTATTCACAGACTCCGCATTTTTCTATTTAAATAATTAATGAAAATATTATCATTTATTATTAAAGACGATCTTCCATCTATTGTCAAACTACAAAGCTGACAATTCACACATGCTACGCATCTTTTCGCGAAACAGGAGAACTAAAACTTTAAACTTTACTGAAATATTTATTAAAGGAATGTGACTATTTATATCTCTACATTATTATGTTGAACAAAATATTACTCACATAATATAAGATAATATTTATATTGACATTGCTAAAGGAAATATATATAAGATTTACTATTAAAGATTATTCTTATATGTGCATCGTCTCATTCAAGCCTCTCTCTTTCAAGTTGATCAATTATAGATAAAGTTTGTAGCCACCGATGAGTTCCTCATCCTGTCCAGTTTTGCATTCTTCGGGAAGTACGATTTGTCTTGTACATTAGTGAACACGGTATCATAACCAAACCAGCTTTCCTGTATATAAAGAAAAATATATTTGGAAAGAAAAAGATGGCGACACGTGACTACAGGACTTCTGATAAGTTGGCGACCGTTTAATGCAGTATCTTCTAGCAACGTCTACACAGAAATTTTTGTATATTATCTACAGTATACTTCAAGATTATAGAGGCGACTTTATTCTATATTGGTCAGAAGATATTCTTTTATGCTACAAAGAGCATTGGGGACTTATTGCGTATCAAATTGAGCCTCTTGAATAAAAGCTCATTTTCGGGGAGCAGAAGTCTACAAGTTGCGAATCATATTTTTCCATGCCTTAACGGATCCATCATTCTCGGAGCGAATTTAGATGTCTTTGAGGAAAAATTAATCTGGTATTATATTTATATGAAGTGTAGAAATGTCTTCAGGTATATAGTATGTATATAAAATGCTAATACTGTAAGTAAAAATAATTTCTTTTTCATATTTTTATGTAAAATATATTTTTTTAATATTTTCATAAAAATAGCCATTTTGTCATTTGGGTTCAATCCTCGCCTGTAACAAGTAATATACAAACGATTTTTGCTCAATTCTAATTGGATGCGGCATCTGTGGACGTAGTGACGTAATCAAAATATCTTTTGTAGCCTCGCGTTTCTGAAACATAGAATCCTTGTTTCAATATTTCATTCTCATTTGTTAAAATATATTTAACATTTTAAAAAGATTTTATATTGCTATAAATAGAATATATATAATTATATAGTATAAAATACTTTATTATTTAAATTTTTGTATTCATAGAATATAGAATATTTTACACTTCTTAATTGTTCAAGATAGGCAGTCGGAGGCTAGTTTTTGTATGTAATAACGGGGTTGATTTTATAATAGTAAAGATACTATAGACGGGTTCATTGGGTTCCATACCAGATATTTCTAGTTTATACGCAGTTATACGAGACTTGTATTATAACTGTAAAATTTTGTCGTCTGTTTATTTACTTTATAACAGATGTTTTTAAAATGTTCTGAAATGCATCTAGAATAAATATTGATATAAATATTTATTGAAATTTATATATTTTACATATATGTCATATATTTTATGGACATATATCATACTGTATAGTTTGTGTACCACCTGTACGAATGTGTGAGGCCTATGCGTAATAGTTTCTTTCTATATACTGAAATCCTTACATTGACTGGTTATCACCTGCAAATAAAATTTTGCAGAAAATTTAAAAATATTTTCTTCTTCCTCATTTCCTCTCCTACTGTTGCGAGAGAAATTCAAGTTTGCAGTGAAAAAGTATTTTTTTTTTGTATGAAAAATTTTTCAACTCAAAATAAAAAAAATTTATCCATTTGTTTTCACAATTTTATTATAGCCACAAAGGTGACTTGTGTGAAGTGTGCTATCTGAATGAAATCTGGGATATTTTAAATTTGCGTGAAACGTGGAGATCAAGTACAAGCCAAGTACAAGTACTAAATAATTATATATTGTTTCTCAGTATAAACATATTGTTTGTTTATACATATTTATTTACATGTATATTAATGTTCTTTATCTTTTTTTAAGGTACTTGTCAAAGAAGAGATTGCATTCTTCCAGCGAAATCCACAATTTCAAAATTTCCAATGATCAGAGAATATGAGTACATAAAACGAAAAGAAGTTTTCCTCTCCGCTGCACGGAACGAGGATATAAGGGCATTTTTGGGAGAGTTTTTCCTAAATATATAAGAGTGAAATAATTTTTTTTTTATTACAAATAAAAAGATTTATTTTGTTTTTACTAATATATTTTAATATTTATTATTTATTCGAGGCGCAAATAAGCACTATTTTAACTAATTATATGTAATAAAGTATTCATTGAAGCAACTGCCAGAAGTGTACGCCAGAGTAAGTTTTTTGCATTCCATTCTACATGGTT
Organism: Trachelipus rathkii; assembly: GCA_015478945.1. Classification (NCBI taxonomy): domain Eukaryota; kingdom Metazoa; phylum Arthropoda; class Malacostraca; order Isopoda; family Trachelipodidae; genus Trachelipus; species Trachelipus rathkii. Next base: position 7,666 of record JABUQX010026379.1, read on the forward strand.
TCTTATTGTATTATTTCCTTCTATTTTCTGGCTCGTTGGGGGATTTTCGTGTTCTTCTGAATTATAGGTTTAATATTTTTCCTTGGTCGTAAAGTATTCATCATTTTTAAATGGTTACTTGATACAGAGACAACATTGAAGTTTCCATCACACGATATTATAACGAGCAAAGTCCTCCAGAAGAGATAGCTCACGTGGGCTGGAATCCGTTCGACTTTAAATAATCCTTCTTTTTTCTCATTTTAAATGAACTTCTGCCAAACATGGAGCGTCCAAAACGTTGAACATTTGACCGTTTGAAGACACGGGCTAAACCAAAACATCCCTCTGTGGGTAGGGTTTATAAACAATCTTGGGTAGGTCCGGAGCTTGGATCGTGGTTTACGGCTATAGATTTATACTTCCAGGATGAACAGATAACCTCCGATGTCGAGAAATTGCGGAGCTATGTACGTTTTGTGAATATGAAGGAAGGGAATGCTTCATATCTTATAAGAAATACACCGGAACTCTTCCGGGCTGATAATTGGGAAGATTTTAAGAAGAATCTGTCATATTGCTTAAATCCTTTGGTCTCTATTAGTTCCTTCGAAGCCTTCAGTGAGTTCATAAATATAAAATGGTCTCATAATCACTCGCTTCCAGAGTTCATAACTGAAGCTCAAAAAGTTTTACAAACTTTCCTCGATTCAGCGGCGTTAATGCATGACGTAAAGTTTAGTGACGAACAGCGTCGTTTACTTTTATTTTCTATGTTATATTCGAATGCTAAACCTCAATTTCAACGGGTCATACACGAAGATTTTGATGTTAATAACTCAATTCCTAAGCAGATTCAAACCTATTTGAAGAAAACTCACTCTTTAAATAATGGCAAGATTGCATCGGCGTCAAATAAAGTTCCAAATCCAAATTTTTCTACCACAGTGTATCATACTCAAACTGAGAAAAATGTGGCTCCACAATCCTTTCACCAGGCTCATACAGTAAAAAGTACGCCTCGGTATCCTCAAAAGTCATTTTCAAATGCAAATTCCTTATCTCCAAAGCAACAGAATACGCAAAAAGGTGTGTTTTGTCATAACTGTGAAAGACATGCCCACCATACTTCTGAATGCGTGTTTCGTTCTTTTTGTTCAATGTGTTACAAGCCACATATGCGGGGGTCTCAAAGAAACTGCCAGGGCACATCCTGGGAACCTTATTCACCTCAGGGTATTAAGAGGGTAAAAGTTATAACGCCATTCGATAGAGAAAATTACGAGAGAAAACAGACGAATTTCTATAGGGGTTCAAATTCTAATGTTCATAGGGGTTCAAATTCCAATTTTCATAGGGGTCAAAGTAACTCAAGGGGAAGTTACCAGGTAAATCATTGCTATAATATGCCAAATTCATATCATAAGGGTGTAAATTATGATAATCGCATGACAGGTAGGTCAAATAATTATTCAAAAACCGAGCTGCGAAACGCCGGAAACAAAGGTTGTAGAGCAAATTCTCCGCACACGTACCATTTTTCAGAGAACGATTTAGAGTCTCAAGTGCACTCATTGGATCCTAATTATAATCCAAATAAGCAATTTCATTATAAATCTGAGAATAATAGAAATGAGTTGTAGTATTGTCATTATGAATCTGAGAATACTAGAAATGAGCTATAGTATTGTCATTATAAATCTGAGGATTTATCAAAATCAGGATCAGTTTTCTTATTTTTCTAAGTCAAATTTTTGAGAAAGGCTACGAGTTTTCGGCCTCAGAACGTCGTAGTTGCGCCATTAGAGGCTAATATTACTAATATTTTCAATAATAAACCGTCTATTTCAAATGTATATAAAATAGATGATAATCCTGTAGTAGGTAAAAGCTACTTTCTAAAAATAAAACTCACTGTGGAATATGAGTTTATCTATGAGATGTCAAGCTACTTAGACATTGGATCGGGTGTATCTTTATTACGTCAGGGGACGTTCGAAAGGTTAAGAAAATACTATCCTTTAGAATTGAAAGAGGATAACATAGTGCTAAAATCTATATCTGGGAACGTGATCCCAAATCTGGGTCGTGTAAAACTCCAGCTACTGTTGAACGACAGACTGTTCAATATTCACGTAATTATCGTTAATAACCAATGTACTTTCAGTGGGAATATGTTATTAGGCACTGATGTACTCGCTTCGCTGCCCATCTCTATTGATTTAAAGAATGAAATGTTGATTATGAATGACGAAAGGGGCACAAGTAGCATTCCATTAACTGTTTGGAGTCCGCTCATTGATGATAAAAATTCCATTTTTAATCCATTATCGCATGATAAAAATGTTCTTAACGACGATTTTAAAGTCGATCCTACTGTTTCTTTTTGCAAAACGCAATCTATTAATTTCGAGCACGAGTCTTATGTGCATGAACTTTCAATTTTTGACGATGAAAGTTACGATTTATTTTTGCCTAGTACCGTTCAATTTAATGCTTATTCAACGACGATATTGTCCGTTGATGTTCGTTCAAAGGCGGGAACCTTACCCCCTGAAGAAGTTTATCTCGTTTCTGAAAAGAATATTGTTTCAAATGTCATTTTTGCAAATGTTTTAAGTGGTGTAAAAGACGGCACAATTTTAGTCAAATGTGTTAATTTAAGTTCAGCTCCAGTCACTATGGACAAGAATACAATGGTTTCTAAAGCAAATTCTTTGGGTTTTCGTAGTTCTTATTCAAATATAAACCGGATAGATACATCCGAGGGTCTTTCTAATTCTGAATTACGCGATGTTTATAGGGAAATTCTGCTTTCAAAGTCGAAGAAAGAAGCGGACTTAGTGGTGTTACAGGATGCGTCACAGTTAGAAACCATCCTTGATTTCTTAATAGAAAACAGAGAAGTAGTTGCTCTCAGTAACGATCGTGTCGACGTATGTCCTTTGGGTAAGTTTAAATTAGAATTAACGTCCGATTGTCCGAAGTATATTTACACCCCAAATTACCTTCTTCCGCACAAATTTCAGTCAGATATTGATAGCTGGGTGAACGACTGTATCCTCAAGGAATACATTGAACCTTCTGACTCACCCCACTCCAGTCCTCTCCTTGTGATAGCCAAAAAGGATAGTGCGCGTCCAAGGATTGTTTTGGACTACCGGAAATTGAATAAGTATGTAGTACCTATCCAGTTCCCTATACCCAATATTCAGGATACTTTGTCAAAGTTAGGGGATTCGAAAGTGTATACAGTTCCCTCGACTTACTTACGCTGTACTATAACGTGGAAGTCTCGCCAGAAAGTCGGCCTTATCTCGCGTTTACAACTCATCGGGGACATTGGCAACCGCGAGTCTTGCCAATGGGGGTACGTACAGCACCTCATGTCTTCTGTAAAATAATGGAAGCAGCTCTTTCTCACCTGTTAGGTATTCACGCGCTCATCTATCTTGATGCATTATTGTTTTTCTAAAGAACATAGATCACCACTTATGTAGTTTAGGCTTAGTGTTTTGTGCTTTAAAGAAAGCGAAAGCTTAAAAATTAGCTGGAAAAAAGCATTTTTTCAAAAGTTTATTAGTGATTTAGGGTTTTCTTTATTAGTAGTGAAGTCTTTCTGCAGAATCCGAGTAAGTTTAGAAGATACTCAATCATTTCCAGACCTACAGTATTAGTCAGCACGGTTCTTTGTGGATTCACATCGTTTTACCGCAATTTTATTCCTCGTTTTTCTGTTGGCACAGCCGATCACAGCTCTTTTCAAAAAGGGTGTAAAATTCGTATGGCAAGAAGAACAACAAAAGGCTTTTGATATTCTTAAACAAAAGTTAATCATGGAACCTTTATTGCAATTTCCAGACTTCAATAAAGAATTTATTTTATGCACTGACGCCAGTGGAATAGGTCTCGGGGCAGTCCTCGCTCAGAGAGATTCAAATGGTAACGACAGACCAATATCATTCGCTTCAAGAATGTTAAGCAAGGCCGAGAGAAACTATAGCTCGATTGATAGAGAAGCCTTGGCTATAACGTGGTCATTGTCGAAATTTAGAAATATAATTTATGGGTATCCAATAAAGATCTATACAGATCACAAACCTCTGGTGCAAATTTTCAAAAGCAAAGATCTGACGCATAAATTGGCCAGATGGGCTGTAAGGGTTAACGCATTTAAACCAGAAATATTATTTATTGAAGGTAAAAAGAATATTGTTCCAGACATTCTTTCAAGATGTCCACCACCTTCTATTTCTCCTATATCTTTGGTGTCAAATATTGATTCATCATTCGCAGATAAAAAGCTTTATAATCTTACGTTCGAAGTGATTAAAACCGAACAAGAAAAATGTGAAAGATTAGCTCCTATTATAAAGTTTATTAAAGAAAAAGGAAACACGTTCTGTTATCCACATGCATATATTAAGAATATTTTATATTACGTTACGAAGGAGATGCAATATCTCATTGAAGTTCCAAACTCTTTAGTTTATACTGTTTTAAATCTCAATCACTGTAGTCTGGGCGCTGGTCACATGGGTGCTATACGCACAGAGAAAAGAATCAGGGAACGTTACACGTTTCCGAAGTTATCAAAGCTTGTTCAGCAATTTTGTAAAGAATGTCCTTCTTGTTTACGTGTTAAGGGGAACATTCCTAAACGTGCATCTATTTACAAGTACCCAATTGCATATCAGCCGTTTAGTAGAGTACACACTGATATCATTGGACCACTTCCTCCTTGTTCTAAAACGGGTTCTAAATATATTCTGGTTTTCAAAGATTCGCTTACAAGGTACGTTGAATTGTGTCCTATACCTTCTCGAAATGGTGTTCACATAGCAAACGCTCTGCTTCATAGGGTTATAGTGCGCCATAACACACCGTCCGTTCTCCTGTCTGATAACGCTGGGGAGTATGTTTCATCGTTTTTCAAACAGCTGTGTAAGCTTTGGAAAATAAACAAGGTCGAAATTTCAATTCGATCCCCTTCGGCGAACAGCCTTGTTGAACGCTGTAACCTCCAGATAGAGAATTACCTGCGACATTATGTCAATGAAAAGGGTAACGATTGGGCATCCTACCTTCCATTCGTTCAATTGTGCTTGAACAGCACCTACAATGAGACGCTAGGGGAAAGTCCACATTTTGTTCTTTATTCGTACAACAAACGCTTACCTTACGATGTAGATAACTACATCACACCTTTCTCTAGTATAAACAAAGATTTTCAACCAAGTCATGAAGAGCTAAAAGATTTAGCAATACGTACGAATTTGATTCGTGAGATAGCAAAGGAAAATTTAGAGAATGAAACGAACAAATTCATAACCAGACAACGTAGTAAAGCTCTGGATAGGGATATTCTCGTGGGTAGTCGTGTGTACATATTAAATATAAAGCCTTTTGGATTACCTAAGAAATTACACAAACGATGGGTCGGACCGTACAGGGTTGTCGGAATCTTGGGGAGAAACAGATTTATATTACAATGTTTGCAAAGTGGACGAGAGATCGCTGTTCATAGCGATAATTTTAAAATTGTTCCTGAACCTATTCTTGATCCAAATTTTCCTCAAAGTAAGGAAAATTCTGCTATTAAAACGAATCAAAGCAAGAAAGTTCATTTCAATAATGAGGTAAATGATGAAACGGAAAGTTTATCTCAAGATGACGAAGATGAAAATGTCATGTTTCCTCATCAATATGCAAGAAGTGCAAGTAAGATTCCTAGTCCAATTCATGAAAGAAACAATCTTCCATATTCGAAACAATCTTCCATATTCGAATTCTTCTTTGCATGATCCCATTCGTATTCAAAATGATGTAAATAGTCCGAATCAGGTTAGTTATAATCGCTCTGAAGGAAATACTTCTCGTTCTGATAGTACTTTCCAATCTTCATTTTCGGGTTTTAATAATAATAGTGGAAGTTCATCTTTTCGTAGTTCAGATTTATCAAAGTCGGAAACTGATACTTCTGATAGTAGTTACAAACCATATCCGCTATTTAAGGGAATTCGGGAACAGAGTCCTCGGTTTCTTCGTTCGTCTAATAGGGTACCTCCTATTCATAGTACTCCTGTATCTGATGAATTCCTTAATCTTCCTTCCTCTTCTTCCAACCGTAATGATTTGTCATTTTCTGATTAGTGTTTTTCAGGTTACTTTCGTGTCCATTCTTTCATTGAAATGGCTGGCAATTTATGGTAGATGTTTCAATGAGCTGCAGATGGATATATTTTAGATTAGAATTTATTTATTTTTTTTTATTCATGTGTTATACCTCCCTGAAACGCTTACCTGATCATAAGAAAATGAAATTGGAGATTTTGGAAGAATGAGAATCTATTCTATGACATAGTATATCATATGCTGTAGGAAAGGTAGTTAAAATCGAATTTAAACGCTTTGTTTTTATTTAAAATCAATGTACAGAACATCATAGAAATTTTATGTTATAAAATTCCTTCCTCGGAGGGGAGGGTATTCTATACCGCTCAAATTATATACATTATATAATTTGTCGTATAGCTAAAGAGAAAAACAGAAGCATTTAAATCTATTTCAAATATTGTATAAATAGTAAGTAGGTTGAAGGGCAAACGCGCCACCTGTTGATAAGCCCTGAATTATTGTAGTATATAGTAGAATGTATCGTATTAGTAGAGAGAGTCTGACGCTGGTTTTCGTGTGAGAGAGTCGTGTACAAAGACTGCTGTTACGCAGAAAGTATTTATTGTGTTTTTAGCAAACTAAGAGTTGATCTAGTGATTTAAGATAACTCGTGTGATAATATTTTATAAGTTAAATAATTCCTATTATAAAGTGAAGCCATTCCTATTATTATTCTATGTTGAATCTATGCTTAAAACAAGCTACTATTTTCCATTGGTCGTTGAAGTGACCGCCTATTCGTTTATCCATTCTACTGTTGCAGAACACAGTAAGTCTATTTATTCCGTATCACATTGTATGATAATTTCTACGAAGAAGATTATCCATTGTTATATTCTACAAGATTAAATATTTATGCAAAGACTATTTAGTGCAGAATCACATATCTACGTTCAAGAATATTCTATGTAATCAAGTTGTTTATCTCTCTCTCTCTCACAATTGTATTAAAGTATTCCACGAAACCACGCTCTCTCAAGATTATTCACAGACTCGATTTTCTATTTAAATATTAATGAAATATTTATATTATTATTAAGAAGATTTATTATTGTAAATAAAGCTGACAATTACTGCTACGCATTTGTTGGAAAGGAGAATAATATTTATTTACTGAAACTATTTATTAAAGGAATGTGACTTCTATATTCTACATTATTATTTGAACAAATATATATATATATATATAAGATAATATTTACATTGACATTGCTAAAGGAAATATATATAAGATTTACTATTAAAGATTATTCTTATATGTGCATCGTCTCATTCAAGCCTCTCTCTTTCAAGTTGATCAATTATAGATAAAGTTTGTAGCCACCGATGAGTTCCTCATCCTGTCCAGTTTTGCATTCTTCGGGAAGTACGATTTGTCTTGTACATTAGTGAACACGGTATCATAACCAAACCAGCTTTCCTGTATATAAAGAAAAATATATTTGGAAAGAAAAAGATGGCGACCGTTTAAACAGAACCTTCTAGTATCGTATACACAGAATTTTTTGTATATTATCTACAGTATACTTCAAGATTTTAGAGGCGACTTTACTCTATATTGGTCAGAAAATATTCTTGTATGCTACAAAGAGCATTGGGGACGCTTCTATGTTCTAACTTTTAAAGGGTAAAAAAAAAAATGAACTTTGCTTTTCTGTTCTTAGTCTGGGGACAATTGACGGAGGAGAATGGTTTGTGCGCCTTTGGCTTAGGTCCGCCTTTTAAAAATTGTGTTGCGCCTATGCGCCTTTGCGGCTGCCTACAATTGATAGTGCGCCATAGGCGCATAGGCGCCACTCCCAGCTTCTGATATTATATATATATATATATATTATATATATATATATATATATATATATATATATATATATATATAAATATATATATATATTATATTTATATATAATATATATTTATATATATATATATATCAATTTAAAGATGCAAAATGCTTGGTATTCAAGTAAAAGGTATCTGCCAAATTTTTACCATACTGATTGCAATACTCACTACTTTCACCAAAGTGCTTGATGCCATACTGATAAGTTCCAAAAATCGACTGATACCATGGTATCGGTGCATCCCATGTTACCTGCATCACTAATATAATTATATATATATATATAATATTATATATATATATATATATATAATATATATTATAATATATATAATATATATATATTATATATATTATATAATAATTATATATACAAATTTTACATTTTTTTTATTCCAAAAATGAAAAAACTTGAATAAATCCTTAAGCAAGGAAGGAGAATTCAAATATTTAGATGTACATTTATCAGATCCATATGCAATATCAAAACTTTAGGAATTGTCCAACTTTATTCAGTTGAAGTAACTGTTCCATTTGCTGTCCACATCCCAGCATTTTATGTGATACAATGATATGATCGGCTACCATACATTACACAATGATAGAGCCAGAGGGAATGGCGAAAGCAAAATGTTAAGAGTTTGGTACCTTCAACGGATCCTAGGTACCAATTACATAAGAGTTAGGATTTCCTCCTAGAATAAGAGCAGTACCGTGAGTGGACGGACTTTTATAAAAAAAAAATCAAGAGATACCTTTTACAAGGAATTCACTCATGTAGATGGGATTAGTAGATTTATTACCGTAAATTAGTAATTAACAAATTAAACCCACCAAAAATATTATATGTATATTTTTTGAATAATCACCTATATTTAAAATATATATTCATAATAAGAAAATTTGGAATTGCTAATATCAGTTTCAAACTTAAGCATAAAAGAATAACTTACATTCTTTCTCATAACACTAAAAAAAATAAATTAAAAAAAAAGTTACTAATATTTTTTCAACTAGACGATTACTGATATTAATTACTATTTTACTGGCTAACACGATTACCTATCCATGTAACGTGAGAAACATAGAGATCTTCATTAGTCGGAGTATTTTAATAAGAGCAGAGCAATGACATCTTGAAAAGCGTATCTTTGTTATTCAACCATTCAATCGACATTCTTGCTTTCTGGATTTAACACATTATCCAAATCTTCTAATCGCCAACTCATATTCATTAAGCTGTTTTTCATATATATATATATACTATATAGTGTATAATGTATATAATATATTATATATTATATATATACTACCTATATAATATATATATATATATATATACTTTTATAATATATATTATATATATAATATATTATATATATAATATATATAGTATATATATATATATTATATTAGTAACAGAACAATTAATCATCCATAATTCATTGTCATTACCAGCCTACTTCTCTCCTCAATTCATCATCAATTTTCTGCTAATTGATGTAAGGTGCGAAGTAAAAACCATTGATAATATTAAAACAAATATTAATAATAATATAAAAAATAATAATAATATATAATAATAATATAATATAAAATAATATATAATAATTAATATTAATTAGCTCATAGTTTTTGCTTAATATAAAACACGTTTAGTTGCACCATGAAAATATGAAAAAATGGCCAAATATATTCTATTTTCTTTTGAGTTTTTGGCATGAGATGTTGGCTTATTTATTGAAGTAAATTAAACTCTCCTTGGCGTATAAATTTTATGTTATATTCAAATAGAAGAGGAAAATCTGCTAAAACTCGACAGCAAGATGTATCGTTATGCTTTGCACATTCTTAATATAATAAAATAGCATTAGTCCATTTATTAAAAGTTTTTATTAAAATTTACAAAATTTTCACATAATAAAATTCAATCAGTGGGGCTAAAAATACTTCCATAAATGGAATTGAATTACCCACAATGGGAGAAAAGATTATGTCTCTCTCAATAATAGACTATAAAATTAAAGTTCTAGAATTTAATGGTCTGTCCATATTCTTCACTATTAAATTTTTTAAAATCAATATTAACAACAATACAATTTATTACTCTATATTACAATTTACATAATAATAGTAAGTTTAATATAAAAGACATGAATGATAAGAATAAATAAAGTATTTTATTACTGTATATATATACTCCATATATATATATATATATTAATTATAAAATAATAATATCTATATATATATATACTAACCTTAATATTATATATATATATTATATAATATTAGTATTAAATAATTATATAATATAATATATATACTCCTATATATATATATATATAAATTCTTTAAAATACTATATACATATATATATATATATATATATATATATATATATACTTATATATCATATATAGTATATATATATATATATACTACGGTATATATATCCTTGCATTTTGAGCATCTCTAAGTAGGAATGCAAGAATAACCACACTGTTTATTCAGCATGTCATAAGAAGCGACTAAATGGACAGGGGAGAGTAGCGCAATGGGAGTACTTCCCATTGGGCATTTGGCTTGTGGATGATTATTCATGGACATATAATGACATTCTAGTGCCCAATGGTACACCTCTTTTGCGTTCACATCCGGACTCTTCTTACACGAGAGTGGACTTTCTGAATCAAAAACAGACTCTAAAACACCATTAGAGACAACACCTTTCCATTCCATATATCCCTATGTGTAGGGGAGAAAGAATTCCCACAGCATATGTTCTGCGTGTCACAGAAGGCAAATAAAGGGACAGTGGTAGTTGGGTTGTCTACCCACTACCTTTTATATCTAGCTAGGTATGATTATGCATGCCTATACTACCCCACAGCATAATTCTTTTTGTAATGTTAATATGTAAAATTTTGTTAATCCCCTTATTTTGGAATGCTCGTTATTGTTTTTATTCTCGACCTAAGATATATTTCATTTAGAAATTCAAAATGCCAAATTAATGGGTAACAAAATTCAGTGAATAAATAAAAGTGATCACTTGGGTACGCCCAAAGAATAGGCTCTCACGATTTCCCTGTGCGAGTTTATGATCGCATATCACTTGACTGCGAGGTTCAACTCATTATCGTATTATTTTTATAATATATCTATGTTTAATGTTATTATTTATATTATATCATGTGTTAATTATATATATATTATATTAATAGGCCTGTAGGGGGTACAACTTATAAGTATTTTCGTTTTCGTCTTAGGGGTACATGATCAAAAAGTTTGGAAGACTGCTGCAACTAGACCATCTTCATCATCCCCCAATTTCAGCTATAAATTGCTCATTCCTTCAAGGAAATTGCCATATACAGATACGAAATTTTGTCCACAAACCTCCTATAAAATATAGGTTTGTTAGAATCCTTGTATATTTTGGCATCCTCCAACCGACCTTAAATGAAAATCCAAGCTTTAACAGTCCTTTAATGCGAAGTGAGATTTTGTTTTAAATCATGAACTCTTAAACCCATAATATATTGTAATCATTAAATTTTCTATATGGCTTATTTATTACTTTCAAACGTTAATATTATTTTAACTTTTAATTAATTTTAATATAATTTATTTTGTTTAAAAATTTTATCATTATAATTGTAAGTCTTGAAAAATGGGAAAGAAGATTCTTACCCGAAACTATTCGGTAATAATAATTTAAAAGGTTCAAATTCGTTTTGGTTATATACCCGCTATTATCATATATATATAATATTATATATATATATAATAATATATAATTAATAATATATAATAATATATATATATATATATAATATATATATATAATATGGCGCATCTGAACTCGTCAGGGTAGGGCCATGGCCCTCCCCTAGATTTTCAACCTCACGTGAACTTTCACAACAAAATTATTTTAAGATCACAAGGTTAAACGATATATTATATATATATATATTATATATAATATATATAATATATATAATAATATATTTACCTATATAATATATAATATATATATACCCAATATAATAAAACAATATAATTAATATACATATATATATAATTATAAATATATAGAAAAGACTTATTTTTTTTATCTTAAAGATACTACTGTTGGCTGAAAAAATAGGGGGAGGGAATTCCCTACCCGGGCCTCTAACATTGCACAAAAAAATAAAATATAAATGAATTGTCGCTTATGTATACCCCCTATACCTTTCGTTGATTGCCACCAATCTGAAATCGTAAACACGCTTGAAAACAAATAATTCCATGATTGTATTCATTTTTTTTTAAATGAGGTATTAATAAGACTTTAGATGCATAATAGCTTTTATTTGCTCTACATCATAATAGGAATTAGTACGATGAAATTCTGAGAACTGTTGATGGGCTTAAAAATTTGCAAAATAAGGTCGTGGGAAAGCCGAGAGGTAACAATGTGTGCTTGAAAGCCGAACAGAATAGAGCGGGGGATGGGTAAAATATTAATATATTATTATCTGACAAAGTAATATGACAATATGGATAAGTTTATAATTAAAGGGCTAAGGAATGAAAACAGTAACTCATTGTGATTGAACACACTACAGAACTCACTGTGGTAGTTTCTAGTAATGCTGATGTAATTCAAGTGGTATTGAGGCCAATCCTGTTAAGGATACTAAATTTAGTAGTGTTGCTACTTGGGATATTAGGTACCAAGATTAAAATGCCCTGGATATTGGAAATTATATAATTGGAACCAATATTAAAGATGGATTAAAGTTTTACTTATTAATGAGACCGTACAAACCACCAATTACATACAATTTTAAAGATGTTGAAGAAGGAAAGAGGTCTTTTCTTTATGAATGGTTAGATTTCACAATTCTTGGCAAGCGTTTTTTCTAAAATATTGAAAGGACCTTTTTGTAGATTGTGTGCCTTATTTATACCTTCTATCAATATTTGGCTCATTTATCGTAATTCGTAAAACCATTTAGAAAATATAAAGACATGCATTCACGTGCTAAAGCCCATGTATATTCAAAATGGCATAAAGATACCTCAGTGGCAGCAAAGAATTTCAAACGAATAATTTAAATAAGCGTCGTTAAGTGTAACTGAACAACCGCATGTTTGCTGAAAACTTATTTATTTCAAAAATAGGCAAAAAATTGGTACCTACATTTCTACCTTAAACTTTGTGGCACTCATTGATATCGTTATCGAGGAGCAACTGAAGATCCAGCAATTTTTTTCCGATTTCTAAATTCAGAGTAAAAAGCTGAGATGTTCTTGTGGAACATTTTGAAATCAAGCGGAGCAAAGGCCAAATACACATCATATATAATTCAGATGAATTTATATTTACTTGTGGAAAGTCATGAATTAATCAAATGTAAGAGAAGTAAACAATTGGTGAATATTTCTCCCTTTATAGCAGATGAGACACCAGAATATCCGGACAGAACAGCTATCGATTGGTGTTCGTTTCGCTGATAAGGATCTCAATGTCGTGAAAGAATTCTAGGATTTATCCCTCTTAAAAAATTGTAAAGCTGAAATGAGGTATTAATTTTTGTCTATTACATGAGATATATACAATTAAATACTGAGTAAGCTGTTTAGACTTAGGTTTGAAATGGTGCTCCCTATGGCTGGCAAAGAAAAGGAGTTTCAAAAGTTAATGGTAAGAGATCAGACTTAAAGCAAATTTTTGTCATTGTTGTTCCATCATTTAAATTTAGTAATAATGACCTAAATGCTGTTGAATTGAAAACAATTTATAAAATTTTCCCTGAAAGTACGTCACACAGAAATTTGGTAGAAAATATACCATTGTTATGCGAAACCGTTGTCTTCAAGAAATTAAATCAATTAAGAAATATTTTTGAACCCATTTTTCGTCAAAATTATCAATTAAAAAATTTTCTCTAATCTGATCCAGATGTAACGCAACCCAAAGAACTGCAGCATGTACCGCTTTCATCAGCAGCAATTAAGTCCCTACATTTATCATATTTTAATAATCATGACGAAATATATTTCATATTTTTGGAGCCTATAGCAATATTCTTCAAACTAAAATATAAATTTGAATGAAGGTTCTATATTATAATTAAGAAAAAGTTTTAAAATATTTAAAAACCGTGTGTACTAAAGGAGAATAAATGCAATTCTTCTTTTAAATGAATTTTTAAAAAATCTAAGATTTTTGTGAAGATTTTTCATTACCATGTACAGTATCCAAAAGAATCCCAGCCTCAAGGACAATCAAAAATGTTCTATCTAAGGATTGGCTTTTCAAATTTCACCCTTTATTGCATTACCTTTTGATTCTCTTCCATTCATCCCGGAAGTCTTCCAATTTCGGAACACAATATAGCATTCTACCTTTCCTTTTGCAATGTTCATTTCACAGTATGTTAATATAAGAAATATTAAGCTCTAAATTCAGAATATTAAAATAATAAATTAAACCATTTATAAATCTGAATATAACTGATTGATGACTTAATTTTGGTGGATGTCCAGAATGTCCTGGTTAATTTTCTGGAGGTGAATCACTTTTATAACAAGTAATTATTATGAGAAAATTGAGGTTTTAAGAAATACTGTACAAAATTCTGACTTTTGGCACAATTTTTTTTTTTTCCCAACAGTTTTGCACAAGCTACTTAAAGGTTATTTCCACACTTCCAACCAACTATTATATTTCCATTTGATAAAGATCGTTTAGTACCTTACGACGTGTTAAAAAGTGAATAAGGTCAACTATTCAATGAAATTTATATGTGTCTATGTTTTTGACATAAGTCAAAACTCCTCCTACAATTTTTCAGTTTACTAAGTGATGTATGGAAGATATTTTTTTATATACTTAACTTAAATAAATTGAAATCAAAGAAATACCTAAATTTCTACTTTTTCAGAGAATAAACATAGGATACTTTTTAATAATATATTGTAGTGGACTTCTTACTATGTTTTATGCTTCTTTAAAATAATATCCATTTCGCTAAATTAAATATTGGTGTGATTATCATTTTTTTATTTATTCATATTAAATCTTTTTTATAATTAACTTATTATTTATATTATTATTATATATATATATAATTAATAGTTAGTATTATGTTTTTATTATATATATATATATATATGTATATAATACTATTAGTATTAGTATTATTATCTGATTATTATATATTTATATGATATATGATTTAGTCATACATAATTTTCTTATGTAATTGTTTATTATTTTATATTATATATTTGTATATTTGATGTGAGAGTGCGGTGGCGTATATAATATCGAATAATTGGTCGAGAAACCGCAATGATATTGTTAGTTTTGTTCAATCGGTTTGTCATATTGCCCCTCTAAAACAGTTTATCTCCATGTCATGGTTTTTGTGTCATGAATCGCTATTTATCTTTGTGCGCGGGATTATTTTTGTAGTTATATAACATAGCGTCTTGCGCTATGTTATCTAATCTTTTAATAAAACGCTTTCTGTAATAATAAGTTAATCACAATAATTAATCTGAACGAATATTTCTTGTATGTCCGTGAATATAAAATAAGAAGCAAATAATAAATAAAAACTATAAGTTTAAGTGAAAGAAATCTCTACTTTTTTCATTGGTAAGGCTTAGACCCTAATAAGTCCTTCCACGTTGGTTTATCCCAGAGTGACTGAAAACAAAAAATAAGAATAATATAAAAGAAAGAAATATAAATTGAAAAAAAAAAAAAAAATTAAGAAATAGTAAAATTATTATGTGAAAGAATAACAAAAAAAAAAAGAAAAAAAAAGCAACAAACGATCCCTAATTAGGCTACGCACGCACATAATTGCGTTTAACAATAAAAATAAAGACTATAGTTTTTAGTGCATTCATAAATAAAGCAAGAAAAAATCTTCTACAAATATAAAAGTGAAAAACATAAAAATAAAGAAAAAGTTTTAAGTTAAAACTAGGCCTAGTCCTAGTTTAAGAGCCAAGCTTACTGAACTATCTGTCCTCTCCTATGGCCTATATAAGTAAGCTACAACTATTATTATGGCAACAGGCCTATTTTTATAAAAAAATGATTAAAAATTTTTTTTTTTTTTTAACAATTTTACAAAGTTAGCCTACTTGGGTAATTGTGATTTGGAGTATGGAAAAGTTATTTTACTACAAATAAAACTAATAAAAACTTTAATAAAAAAAAAAAAAAAAAAAAAAAAAAAAAAAAAAAAAAAAAAAAAAAAAAAAAAAAAAAAAAAAAAAAAAAAAAAAAAAAAAAAAAAAAAAATTGGCTAATTTACAATATACTTTGACTATTATCAGGTCTGGTGCCAAATTAAAAATCCACAGTCCTGGAAATTTCTAACATCATGTAAGAGATGACATGAATGATAATGATGGACAAAATGGAAATCTAAATAGATACGACGGTCACAACTCTAATAACTTATCGGTTGAGACTGATCGTTCTCGCACCCCATCACCCGAACCACATCAAAGATACTAGAAAACTATGCAAAGGTTTCAATAAACAATATGAAACAAGGAATGTGGAAAGACCTAAAAGCTTCTTGAGTTAGATTGCTAAAGCCTATTTTTAAATTAATAGTATTGAGAAGTTCGTGTTATCGGTCCCCTCTTACCTTCGGCTATAACTTCACGAATAGAGCTATCATCACGACCAATACATATGAACAATTGGTTCGCCTTGTAACTGAAACTTAATGCTCCAATGCTGATGAAGAGAAAAGCTGAAAAATTTATCTCGAAGGGACTCAACCTGGTGAGAAAGCCCACAGCATATCTTAACAAAATTAAAGCATCAGGAATCCGCAGTTTTCAATGGCTTCTACATCAAGGTGAAAGGATTAATGAAAGAGATATCTTCTTCGTGTTTTACCGAGGATCTGGTACCGTTATTAACGGTAATTGAAAGGGGATGCGGATATTCATAAATTGGCCGAAGCAGCTGACGTGTTCATGGAATCCCAACGTCATAAGTCAAAATCCTATCCAGATTATTCGGTCAATGCTGTGACTCCATTCATCCCTTCCAGGGCAAGAGATCCCCAACCTAGGAAAGAAGATCACATTTCACACAATGATTTGGCAAAAATAAACAATCAACTAAGTGAGATGTTCCAGAAGTTGGAGGCCCTCACATATCAAGTAAATCAATTAGATCTACGGATGTCTCGTAATGATAATGGTTGGGACAGAGGTCGCTCTCCTTGGCTGGGACAGAGGTCGTTCTAACCGTCGTCAATCACCTTCAGGATTTAGAAAGGATGGACCCCTTTGATATTACCATTTCACCTTCAGTGAAATGGCTACCAGGTGCCAAGGAGGCACTTGCAAAATGGCTCATTTGTTGGCACAAGCGCCATCAAAAAACAATGCTGGACCTACTTCCCTACCTTTGCAAGGAAACTAAGTATAGGGGAGGAGTTACGCCCCTGTACAAAGAAAGTGCGTTTTAATCCAGTGGTAATTCGGAAAATTTGTAAGTACAAAAGTAGTTTTAACAATATAGAATGTCTTAGGGAGGAAAGCTACCCCCAACTAAACCGAAACATAATAATTACAAAACAGTATAGGTAAAAATGTGATACAATTTGGATGCTAATAAAATAATATCCGGTTTCATTAGTTCATTCAAGTGAATCACAAGGCATAAAACCATCTGTTTGCGAGAGAGCTTCTCAGCTGAGTGAAAATGAATCTTGGTATAGGAAAATTTGACTTCCTCTGATTATAGTGTTAAGGGTAAGGATATGCATTATCAAGGTAAGCAAACCAAGTCAGTTATGGCTGGAAACCTTTATTCTAAGCCAAAATCACAGGATGCGGTAGAAAAAGCAGATTCTGCAAGGGTCAGTGCTTCCCAAAAATTTTAATCTAATTTAAATGTAAAAAATTTTGCATTTAATTGTCTCCTTGTATATATGACGCTAATTCAAAGCAATTATTCTCTTTTGATACAGGGAGTCATTTTTTTTTAAATGCTTCTGCAGAACAAAGGAAAGATTCTATTGGCTTCTACAGCTGCTAATGGAAGTCAGATTAACATTTTATGATATATATACTTAAAAAATTAAATTCATGAACTGGACTAAGAGCATATATTTTTAATCGCTGATGTAATTGATATTTAAAAATTATTTTGCCTAAATATAAATTTAACCTAGATTTAGCCAAATATTAAAACTGATGCACACACTGTCTTCTTGTGAAGTCAGTCTTCAGAAGGTTTCTGAAGCAACTGCCCATAACAAATTATTTTAATTATATAAATATTAATCTTTCTCCTAAACTTCCTTCCACGCCTTCCCTTTATATCTCTATTAGGTGAATATTAAACGTTGTTTGATGATTTATATAAAATTTAGAACACAATGTTAATGGAGCAATAATACTTTATAATAAAGTACTTAAAGTATAGCTATCAGAACAATGCCTCCTACAAGTGTTAATAAAATAGAAATGAAAATAATATAAGAAGTATTAATAATGAAAAATGAAAATTTAAATAATACAAGTGAAATAGGCTTTACAAAATTCCCCTTTCCCCCCCACAATGAAGAAACGTCCTTAAATGATTAATCCTATAAATTTAAAGTTATGGGTTTCCCAATTAACATTAAAAGTCGCAGAATCTATACTAGTTAAAGTAAATGAGAGATAGGCAGGTTATAAAATGTGGTACTTTCTCCCTCGCACTTCCACTCTTTGTGGGTGATCTCCGATTTCTGGTACTTCCTAAACCTTGTGGTGAGTCGCAATATAGCCGATTTGAGATTACTGAACAAACGAGCTGTTTGGCGACAATTTCAGTCTCCCTAACTTAATTGACTTTACCAAACCTGGGTATGGGTAAAGTATTTTCTGTTTAGACTTAAAAAAAGGCATTTATAACCTTAAAGTCCACCCTGATGGTCGGAAGTTCTTAACTATAATATCCTTTGGCCATGTTTCCTCATATAATAGTATTGTAGAAGGCTTCCTCCCAGTCCCACAGAGTTGCCAAAACTAATCTTTAATTCTTTTAAATCCCTAACATTATATATATTGATGATATCCTCATCGCTCCCTACTCATGATGAAAACACAAAGAGTTAAGAAATGGTACTAGACCGGTTAAAATCTTTTAGTTTAGACTTAGTGCTGATAAGTGCCAAAGGACAGTCTCAGATTACATATTTAGGTTTTAATGTGTCCGAAGGCTCCATGCTCCCTAAGATGAGGATAAAACCCTGCCATTATGATACCCAAACCCAAAACTATCAAAGATTAACGTTCTTTCCACTAGCAGTCTATAACTATTTTTCGCCTTCTCTTCTGTATTTCTGAATATTTCCTCCTCTTCTTTCTTTTCTCAGTTGCACCATACTTCCTCAAACGCCAGAGTAAATGGAATCCTAAGGCAAGAAAGAAGCCCTTTAATATGGCCAATGGCCTCAAAAAATGCTAAACCTTTGGGGTTTCCTTCTAATAATGCCCAAATATCTGTTTTCACTAATGCTAGTCAGACAGCCTTGGCAGTGTAGTAGTTCCTACAGAAAATTAAAGAAGAACCGATCTATGATTTGATACTTATGGATAGAACATCCTACTGAAATTGGTTACAGTATAAATAGCAGAACTCCTTGCCTTGGATAAAACAATTAAGAAATTTCCCACATAAGTAGAAGCACAGGAAGGTAAGAATGCGTTTTGTGCAATCTTTCGTCACCCAAGTCACTTAAAAAAAGAGACTGATGCTAATCACTTGCAGCAAGGACCAGCGATACCATAACTTTCTTGTCTGATATGAATTTTGACAATATCGTCAAATCCCCATTCCAAAGAAAATATTTGCAGCATTAAATGATAGAACTCCAGCTCAGTAGAGTAACTGACTCGCCATGCAAATTGCCCCACTCCTTCCCTCTGCGGAAAAAGTAGAAATAGATTCAGCAACAAGCTTTTATCTTCAAAATTGGGGGAAAAAAAGAACTCAGAAAATAAAACCTTGGGAAAAGCCAGAAGTCATTCAGAAATATCCTGTGATGAAGTCTGGCATCACCAGATTTCAGCAGCAAGAATCTTCAACAGAGGAGACGTTTATGCTCTGCATCATTTCAATATTCCGCCAATGAAGTATTTTAATGCTTTTCATGTAAGATTGACTACAAGAACTGCAAGCAGCACCAAGAAACTGTGTACAACTCAGAAATATTAAATAACCAAAAAACGGTCTTAAGCTACAAAAAGACTATTATTATCGAATGAATTGGTTTCCCTAGTCGTTGATGAATATTCCACTTTCACCAGTGTCTGTTCCAGAATCCTTTTTTCTTCCTGTTATATCTTATTCTCACTCGGGCATTATGGTGGTTAAGAAAACTCTGGCATCCCTTAGAAGCGCCTTGTATGGAAAAATATGCCAAATTATTAAGCAATTTGTACAAAGTTGTGATGCATGTCAGAGATCTAAATCTTTCGGCCAAATTTCAAGTAGTAGAATCTTATATTCCAGTATCAGCCAAATTTCAAATAGTCCATTATTGACATTCTTAAATGCCTCAATGCAAGCTATAAGTACCTTTAACATTTGATGATAGGTTCTCCCATTATCTCTTTGCTTCCCCTTTGAAAAACATAGAAACCTCTAACCATAGTGGAGTAATTAGTAAAGAATCTACCCCGACTAGTGGTGGAAACTTACTTTTCTGAAGAGGAACGTCAGTTTCGGTCGGATTTATTCAAGATTGTTGTGAGAGTTAGGAGGTCCAGCATAAATTTACTCCGCCTATACCCACAAACGCAATGGCCTCATCGAAACTACCATAAACAGTTGAGATCTTGCGTAGCCATGCTGTCGAATGATTGGAACATTGAATACTATTGGCTTAGATTCTTCTCCCAGTGTCTTGTGTTGCAAACTGCCATTGAATTCAGAAGGAATCACCCCTATCTTAATGATGGTCAAAATCCAACTCTCCCTGGAGCATTAATAGATCAGCTGGAGTCCTCCTTCCCCATGCCTGAAAACTTACGCTGAAAACTAAAATTATTCTTAGGACTCCTTCTGTCTCCAGAATTTACTGCCAAGAACCCAAAAATATATGCCAAATAGTCAGCAAGATGCAAAATTTGTACTAGTTAAAAAACAGCAGTAAGGCAGAAACAAACTAGAACCATATATCATGGCCCCTATCCCATAGTAAAGTTATCTGGAAATAATGTGTACATAAATAAGAATAATCAAGTACAATGTGAAAACTTAATAAATGTAAAGCCATATTTAATGTTAAATAATGAATGTGAAGAGTTATATGATTTATAAAAAAAATTTCTATTGGTGCTAAAATTTATATATTCTAATGCCAGTATACTCTTGTGATAAGTGATATAAAGGTGAAAACTTCATGTAAAGTTGATTACTAACTTTAGGTATAGTGTTTTTAAGATTTAAGTTCCCTCTACTACTTGAATTTCACTTAATCTCTCTATCATCGAAATTAAGTACTTTAGAATGGCTGGGTGTTCGGTGTAATCTCCAAGTAAACAGGAAAATTCACTCCTCCAAAAAGTCACTCGTGCAACAAACTGGATTCCATAATAATTGTTTTTATAAAATAAAATAATTTGTATATTTGTGTGTCCTTCTTTAGTTCTATCTTAATAATCCTTAATGTTAAAGTTGTTAACGGTTGCAAATGCCTCAAAAAATTACCATGTATTTTATTCTGGTGTTATTATTTCTAACGTGGGAAGTATCAAGTAGATAAAAAATATAGCTCGCGCTTGACGCCTTTATAAACGCTCTGTAAATAATTTAAATCACAAAAATAAATTAAACGAAAATATCTTTCAGTTATGCCCGTGAAATAAAATAAGAAGGAATAACTATAAAAATAAATTCTAAGTAAAGAAAATCTAATCTTTTCGTTGGAAGGCTTAGACCCTAAAGTAAGTCCTCCAATAAATATATATATATTAATATATAATATACATATATATATAATATAATATATAATAATATATTAAATATATATTAATATATATTATATATATATATATATACT
Source organism: Trachelipus rathkii (assembly GCA_015478945.1). Classification (NCBI taxonomy): domain Eukaryota; kingdom Metazoa; phylum Arthropoda; class Malacostraca; order Isopoda; family Trachelipodidae; genus Trachelipus; species Trachelipus rathkii. The sequence continues at coordinate 29,761 of JABUQX010026379.1, forward strand.
ATATATATAAAATATATAAATAATTATAAATAAAGAAAAAAAAGCCACTTTAACTAAGAAATCTTCACCAAATATACTAGTTTTTTTATTACATTGATAGTATATATAAACATTTTCCATTATTTTTAAAATTATATTATCGTAAAAATAATAATTAAGGAACTTAAACCCCTCTCCGAAATCTGAAACTATAATAAATTCCCGCAATAATTATTATCTATCTATTATAAATTCCCCATGTAAAATATATATATTTAATATTTATAGTTGTCTATAATATATATATATAATAATATATATATATAATATATAATATATATATAATATATGATAGTATATATAATATTAGTGATGGACATACATCCGCAATCCGCCACTGCGGAACCTCCGCACTAAATTGGACATCCGCACCCTCGCTGAACGGCACATCCGCATCCGCTTGAAAAAATGAGGATGTTGAAGATATTTCTACAAAATCTTCATAACGAAAAGAAATATTTTTAGATGCAGATTTCTTATCATGAGAGTTTATAAAATTTAATGCTTTCTGAATGGCCTCCATATAGTATATATATATATATAAAATGAAATAATAATATATATATATATATATATAATATATATAAATATTAATATATATAATATTATATAAATATAAATAATTAATATATATATATATATATAAAATATATAATCCTTTTTTTCTGCACTTTGATGGGCCAATGGGGGCCTTGCGCTCGCTTCTACGCAGCTATAGATTGAATGACTGCTTGACTCTGGTGACGCTCGGTTCCTGCCGATATAGTGGACTGTAATTGTTATGGTATTGGCAGGTTCATTCTTCTTTCGACTAAATCTTTCTCTCCTCCTATCAGGTTCGATCGTCTGCTCTCTGGCATTCAGCTATAGACAGTGTGTCGGTGGAAAAGTTTCGTTCTCTATCACTCTTCTAATTTTCATTCAGAATAGAATTTTTACAATCTAAATCGTCGAGCAAAGCGGGCTTCCATCAAACGAAAGTGCGGCTAACCTAACTTGATCTCCTACTGACAAATCTTTTCTGGCCTCTTGCAAAAAAACATCTCTAACAACTCTTAAATCTGTTTTCCTCCTCTTATTCGATCTTTGCTCTGTTGCTAATTCTCCAAACTGAAAAGAAAATCTCTTCGCCTCCTATTTTCCTCTAACTCAACCCTAGACATTCTGGCACTCCTCCACACTCCTCTTCTTCTCTCAGTTCGATATTGATTCTGTGATTACAATTGATCGGGTGCATGGCCTCCTGAAATCTATAAACGTTGGCGGGTGTGCCGGATGACATTCCTCCCCGCTAAATGATGGTAGTGTTGCTTCGTGCTGACCCTCTCGTCAACCTATATTCTCTGTCCAATACAAATACTTCCCTCAGTGTTGAAAGAGACCGCACATGTCCAACCTTTTCCGAAAAAAAGAAAGCCGCTCTGATCCTTCACAACGCCCCATAAGCTCTCACTTGTATTCTAATATTAGATCTTTGAAACCCTTCTCACCTCATTCCTTAGATCATCTGGATCTCATTTCATTCTTTCCGATCGCTAGTAGTACGGTTTCGGAGCTCGAGGTCTACGGGCTATATACTTTTCTATCTAACGAATTTATTGTTCCGCCCTTAGAATTACGAGAGACTGCGTGTGGGCTGACATATCAAGGCATA